>CM046672.1:60000220-60077443 GCA_025594165.1 Tamias sibiricus | reverse complement strand
TTCTGATACATACCGGGATCGAATCCAACTGGGCGAAAAATTATGAAAAACTACATCCACTCAAAATAGCCTCAAAAAAGCAAACTAATTGGAACACAATCTAACAAAAGAGGGGAAAGATCTCAATAGAGAAAACTACACTCTAAAAAAGGAAGATTGAAGGAGACCTTAGAAAATGACAAGATCTCCCACGTCTCTTGTATAGGCCTGATTTCACATTGTCAAAATGGCTATTTTACCAAATTTGTTATACAGATTTAATCTTCAATTTCTAATTAACAATCCTACATGATAGTCTTGTGTGATACATTAGAAAAGGCAATCATGAAATTCATTTTGGAAAAATAAGCAACCCAGGATAGCTACAGCCATTCTTAGGTAGAAAAAGTAAATCCTAGACTTAATCTTTCAACTACAGAGTCATAGTAACAAAAAAAGACACCGGTAATGATAAAATAAAAAATCAAAAAAAATAAAACAGTTACACCAACATCCTGGGAGACTAATATAACATGCTACTGAATGAACGTAGGGGTTGCAAAAGACCTCACGGAGGAGATTAAAAAAATTCCTAGAGGTGAATGAGAACACAGATACATCATATCAAAAATCTCTGGAGACACTACGAAGGCAGATATCAGAGGAAAATTAATTGCATGGAGTTCATTCCTTAAAAGAAGAAAAAACCAACAAATAAACGACTTAACATCACACCTCAAATCCCTAGAAGAAAAAGAACAGATCGACACCAAAAGCAGTAGAAGACAGAAAATGATTAAAATCAGAGCTGAAATTAATGAAATTGAGACTAAAGAAACAATGAAAGAATTGATAAAACCAAAAAGTTGGTTCTTGGAAAACATAAATAAAATTGACTGAACCTTAGCCATGCTTCTATGAAGAGAAGGACAAGAAAAAACTCAATTCATAAAACATCTGTGATGAAAAAGGAAATATCACAAGAGACACTTCAGAAAATACAGAAGATAATTAGAAATTATTTTGAAAATTTGTACTCTAATAAAATAGAAAATACCGAAGGGCATTTGACAAATTTCTCTACAGTCATATGATTTGCCCAAACTGCATCTGGATATTATACATAATTTAAACAGATCAATTTCAAGTGAGGAAATAGAAGATGCCATCAAAAACCTACAAACTGGGCTTGGATAGTGGCTCAGATGTAGAGCACTCGCCTACCATTTGTGAGGCACTGTGTTTGATCATCAGTAACCACATAATAGTAAAATAAAGATATTGTGTCCACCTATAAGTAAAAAATAAATATTAAAAAAAAATAAAAACTACAACCAACAAAAGCCCAGGATCCAGATCGATATACAGCTGGGAGTTCTAAAAGACCTTCAAAGAAGAAGTAATGCCAATATTCTTTAATTTATTTCAGGAAATAGAAAAAGAGGGAGCTCTTCCAGACTCATCCTATGAGGCCAGTATCACCCTGATTCCAAAACAGGCAAAGACACATCCAAAGAGGAAAACTGCAGACCAATATCTTTTTAATGAAACATAGATGCAAAAAGTCTCAACAAAATTATAGCTAATTGAATACAAAAATATATCAAATCATATTACACCATGATCAAAGGGGCTTTATCCAGGTATGCAAGGTTGGTTTAACATATGGAAATCAATAAACGTAATACACTACAACAATACACTTAACGCGATAAGAACCATATGATCATCATCTCAATAGATGCAGAAAGAGCATTCAACAAAATACAGCACCTCTTTAAGTTCAAAGTGCTAGAAAAATGAGGGATAACAGGAACGTACCTCAAAATTATTAAAAGCTATCTATGAGGAAGGCACAGGCTAGCATCATTTTTAAGTGGAGAAAAATTGAAAGCATTCCCTCTAAAAAAAAAACTGGAACAAGAGAGGGATGCCCTCTTTCTCCATGTTTATTTAACATAATACTTGAAACTCTCTGGCCAGAGCAATTAGACAGACGAAAGAAATTTAAAGGGATTCAAATAGTAAAAGAAGAACTCAAATTTAGCACTGTTTTGCTGATGATATGATTCTATTACCTAGAAGACCCAAAAAATTCCACCAGAAAACTTTAAGAACTAGTAAATAAATTTGGCAAAATAGCAGGATACAAAATCAACACCCATAAGTCAAAGCGTATTTATGCGTATCAGTGACAAATCCTCTGAAAGGGAAATGATGAGAACTACCCCATTTACAATAGCATCAAGAAAAATAAAATACTTGGGAATCAACAAAGATGAGAAAGACCTCTATAATGAAAACTACAGAACACTAAAGAAATAAATTTAAAAAGACCTAAAAAAAAAAAATGGAAAGATCTACCTTGTTCTTGGATAGGCAGAATCAATATTGTCAAAATGACTATATGACCAAAAGCATTATACATTTTCAATGCAATTCCAATCAAAAAATACCAATGACATTCCTTACAGAAATAGAAAAGGAAGTCATGAAATTCATCTGGAAAAGTAAGAGACCCAGAATAGATGAAGTAATCATTATCAAGAAGAGTGAAACAGGTCAGGCAACACAATACAAACCTTAAACTATACTACAGAGCAATAGTAACAAAAACAACATGGTACTGGCACAAAATAGACATGTAGACCAATGGTACAGGAAGAGAGAACACAGACTAACATGCACTACTACACTATCGTATATTAGATAAAAGGTACCAAAAACATACATTGGAGAAAAGATAGCCTCTTCAACAAATGATGCTGAGATAACTGGAAATCCGTATGCAACAAAATGAACTGAATCTCTCTCTCTCACCATGCACAAAACTCAAATCAAAGTGGATCAAGGACCTAGGAACTAAACCAGAGAGCATGCATCTATTAGAAGAAAAAGTAGGCCCAAACTTCCATCAGGACCAATTAGGCTCCGATTTCCTTAATAAGACTTTTATTGCTTAAGAATTAAAATCTAGAACTAATGAATGGGATGGATTCAAACTAAAAACTTCTCAGCAAAAGAAACAATCAGTGAGGTAAATAGAGAACCTACTAAATGGGAGCAAATCATTACTACATGCACATCAGATAGAACACAGATCTCTAGACTACATAAAGAACTTAAAATCTTAACTTCAAAACAACAAATAACCCAATCAATAAATGGGCTAAGGAACAGAACAGACATTTCTCAGAAGATATACAATCAATCAACAAATACATGAAAAAAAAATGTCCAACATCTCTGGCAATTAGAGAAATGCCAAATCAAACTACTCTGAGATTTCATTTTACTTCAGTCAGAATGGCAGCAATTAAGAACACAAACAACAGTAAATGTTGGAGAGAATACGGGAAAAAGGCACACTCGTACATTGCTGGTTGGACTGCCAACTGCTGCAGCCAATCTGGAAAGCAGCATGGAGATTCCTGAGAAAAGGAAAACTGGGTATATATACACAATGTGATATTACTCAACAATAATAGAGGATAAAATAATGGCATTCATCTTTTGTACCCTGGATCCTGAGACAAAGTCTTAGTCTAGACCTGAGGTATTCAGAAAAACCTTGAATCACTAATCCCCAGAGTCTGAGTGAAGCAGTTTTTTGTCTCTCTTCTACCCCCCTCTACCTCTCACTGCTACACCCAACCATTGTAGACACCAAATTTCATATGCTCCCCACAATCCCAATAATTCTACTATGACATACAATAATGTGATTGGGAATTTACAAGTCCTTGGTGCCTTTTAGGACTCAAAGCCTGTTCTTGTCTCAGTTGTGCTCCCAATACAAGAAGGGTCCCATTTCCTGGATTTCCATTCCTGCCCAATTTTCCTAGGAAAAAATCATGGTTCTCATGACTGTAATTGCTCTAAGCTCTTTTTCTCACTGCTTCGAGACCAACTATTGTTAAATACGGATAGTAGAGTCCATCATCGACTTTTCTCCCCTCTGGGACTCAAACTTGGGGCCTGTTACATCCCTGGATGTTCCCTTAAAAATATTTGTAGACATACATAATACCTTGATTTTGTTTATTTGCTTTTTTTGTTTTTTAAATATAGCACTGAGGATTGAACACAGTGTAATGCATCTAGACAACCACTGTAGCACTGAGCCAAAACCTCAGCCCTGGCTCTTTTTTTATATACAACAAACAGAACAAGACATTAGTGGCTCTAAATAGCAGTATGATGGCAAATACAGTTTTTTTTTTATTATGTTTTCAACAGTGGCGATGGGGGAAGTGAACCTACCATCATGGACAGGCACTTTCTATGCCTGGGTCATACTACAAAAATCTGTGACAGACTATTTAAATTTCTAAGGGATTCTAATAGACACTGTGTAATTACTTTTGTTTCTTATTGTGGAGATAAAATTCATGGTAAAAAGCTACCCAATCTTTGCTTCCTTTTTTGGGTAAATGTTTGGCACTTTTGTACTGTGTATGTCATGTCTACACATATGGCTGTGTCCATATATCACTTACATATGTTGGCTCATACATTTAAAAAATGGATCCAAAGGCCTCTCAGTTCATGTGACTTTAAGAAAATGTCAATAACAATGCCAATGGTTAGAGCAATTATGTCTTTGACATTTTACTAACTTAAATTATTTTCAAAGTAGGCAGCCAAAAAATGCAGTGTTAGTTTCTATATAAAACGTTTAAAGTTTCCACATGTGTTGGGGCATGCTTGTTATTCCAGAATCTCAGGAGGCTGAGGCAGGAGTATTACAAGTTCAAAGCTTTCCCCAGCAACTTCAATAGGCCCTAAGGAACTTAGCAATACTTTGTCTCAAAGTAAGAAATTAAAAAGGGCTGGGCACGTGAATGAGTTCTTAATTGCCTCTGGTTTTAATCCCTGGTACCAAAAAAAAAAAAAAAAAAAAAAAAAAAAAAACCGGAAATGTCCACTGCTTTAAAGGATTTTCTTTGCTTTGGCAGGAATAACTGAGTTAAAATGTTACCTAGGCTTGTCTGATATCTTGGTGTTCATGGGTAACATAAAACTCAAGTAAATATTTTTTCACAAATGTTTGTTAAAACAGATACCCAGTGCTTATTTATCAAAATAATCTCTTATGTCTGTTAGGTTTTTTATAACTCAGGAAAAACTGAGTCTTAAAAATTAGGCTAGTTCCTGATTTAAAGTTTTTAAACCATTTTTAAAGTGGTTAAATAAACAACTGCTATTTTTGGATTAGTGCAATGTAGTTGACACCCTCAATATGTGTGGCTAGAGAAAATGTATACATCTGAGAAAGAAATGGATGAGAAAAGTGCTATTTAAAAGTTTGCAAATGAAAGGTTATGTAGGTCTGATACAGGCAAGTTAACAAGTGCTGTGTTTAAAGCATTGAACATTTTTTTAAACCTGACTTTTATCTGGTTGTTGGCATAACTTTCTAACTGTTGCTTGTTATAATTTAGCAGAAGTTCTACATCTTACAAAACAACCAGAATTAAGACAATAAGCAATTACCTATAGGACAGATAGGATATAATGCTGATTGACAGTACTGCTACTGATCTTTATTAAATAAAGGGTAACTGTAAAATTATACACATTGAAGTTAAAACCAAGTACCCCTACTTCAAGTCTGGTGAATCTTACCTGCTCATTGTTGAAAACCAAAACTTGGAGACAAATGTCAAAGGAGTTAAAGAGCTAAGGGAAAAACAGCTAATATTTTGGTCCTGGACCTCTAAGGCAACCTGTAAGTAGAAACATACGCTGCCAATAGGTCTCAAAAGTGAGTACAACAGGGAGGTTATACAGTGAATTTTATTGTACAGGAGTGCCTGATAACCATCATAAAAAGCTCAGCCAGAGTCACAAGATGTTCTAAAACAATTTGAAACCCCAAAATATTCTAAACTCCTTCATAGGTAAGCCCAGTATTTCTCACTGGAATGATGATTAATTATTTAATCCAAATATATATCTAGACAAAATGGAAGGGATTGAGGAAAAAGTACAAGATATATAAAGAAGAGTGAAATATTTTGACCAAAAATTCATATGTACATACATAAACATAGCACAGTAAATTCCAAGATCAAGCATACACATGACACTAATTAAAAAAAAACTTGAATAAATGTCAGAAAGATCATTGAAGTTAAGGGATGGGAGGAGGGGAAAGGAGAGAGTGGAGGGAGGTGCTGGGGATTGAATTTGAAAATTATATTCCAAACATGTGTAATCATATAAAAATGTATCCTAAAGTTTTATATAACTAAAACGAATTTCCAAAAGATGTAATGTAATATGTGTAAGCCCTAGTCAACTTTTACAAGAGAGCCCCACATGACACAGCTAAATGGAATCCTTCTACTAAACAGGTAACATAAATAAAAATATACTATTAGGAAAAAACAGACAACGTTATATATGGTACTATACTGCAAGAGTATGTTTCAGCCATTATAAAAAAGTAAATTATATATATATATATTTATATAATATTATACATATCACATACATATAATATATACATTTATATTTATAAGGTAAATAACAATACATAAAAATATATTATTTATACATAATAATAAATAATATTCATTCATGTACAATAATATATTATGTATACACACAACATATACATATACACATGTGTGTGCATATATACATACATACACACACGTATATATATACACATGTATATATTTACACCATACATATATGCACATATATATGCACACACACATCATTAACTCTTAATGTTTCCATAGTCTTAAAAGGCCATTATGAAACCATATGTGTGTGTGTGTGTTTCTAAACAACTCTGTTAACACTTCCAAAGTCTTAAATGGCTTCCATTCACAAATCACTGGCATGGTATACCTGCTTGCTTTTTAATTAGTTACCCTTATTCATGGTTTTCAGGAACTGGCTAATAGAAGCATTTTTTTTTTTTTTTTTTGGTTAGTGAGGATTGAACTCAGGGGCACTGGAACACTGGGCCATATCCCAGCCCTTTTTTAGGTATTTTATTAGAGACAGGGTCTCCCTGAGTTGCTAAGTGCCTCGACATTGCTGAGGCTTGGCTTTGAACTCCCAATCTTCCTGCCTCAGCCCCCCAAGGTGATGGGATTACAGGTGTGAGCCATCGCGCCCCGGCTAATAGATGCCTTTTTTTTAAGTGTTTTACGTAAAAGGCATGACTGTCATGTTTATTGTTGGCTTACCATGATCTCTGCCTTATGTATACTTGATCCAGTCCTTTGCCAACACGCAACATGAACCTCTGAAGTGCCATAGTGTGCAAGATACCCAAGCAAGAAATGGCCTAACAAATCCCAAAACCAAGCTCTCCTAACACTGATGGTAATTAGACATGTAGGAAGAGCCTAACTGCCATTTCCTCTTTCAAAGTCACTTTTAAGCCTAAAGTAGCCAAAACCAAAGGTAATTCTGGGCACTTCATGAGAAGTGGGGACTGAGGTCATCCCACAGCAGCAGAGCAGTGGCCCCACACGGCTGGAGCAGGAGCCATGGCCAGGTCATGCCAGCATGAGCCTGAGGACCAACAAACCAGAGCTGAGGCAATCGGTCAGCAACACCTGTCACACTGAGGAAGCCTGGCCGGGATCTGCTGAGGCCTTCTGCTCCACTCAACACCACAGCTAGAACACTAACCATCCATGAGCTGAGGGCCACGGACCTCCTGCTTCCCCATGTGCAGTGTGAGAAAGAAGTAGATTAGACCTGAATGAGATTGCAAGGATAACCAATGGTATTAACATTTTTCCAAACACTTACTAGCATATATCTGAACCAACAGCCATAGGACCACTACAAACTCTGAATAGAATCAATTTGTACCAACAATTATGACCCAAGAGCCAACAACCCCCTAGACTAGCACACTCAGGGCCACCATTATTGGGATCACCTCTGGACATCACAAGAGTTTTTTCCTATTCTTCACGATTGAATACAACATTTTTCTTTCACTCCTGCTTTCCTTTTTCTCATGAATCTTCAAAATTGCAAGGCAAGAAGCCAGAGAGAATTTGACGAGTTTACTGCATAACGAAGGGCATAGCCCCCATTTTTTGCTACACAACTCAGACCTGAAATACACCACTCAGTGGTAGTGGAGAAGAATTAGGTTTGCCAGCCACGACATGAAGAGTTGTTTCCAGCAGGCATCCCCTACATTGATTACCTGCTAATAATATAAAGTCTTTCTTGGATGCACAGCTGAAGCCCTACTTGCCAACAGAAGCAAAGAAGCCAGTTTCATCTCAAAGTCTAGTTTTAGAAAGACCCCCAAAGAAATAATCAGCTGTTTCACCATAAGCCCTTACAAGAAGAAAAATAAAAAAACTAATTCCAAAATCAGAAGAAAAAAAATAATAAAACTCAGAGCTCAAACTAATGAAAAATGAGAGTAAAAATATCGATGAAAAGATTAATGCAACAAAGAGTTGGTTCATTGTAGAGATAAACAACATTTTAAAACCCATAGACAAACTAACCCAAAAGAGAGATAGAAGATCCAAACCAGCAAATTTGGAAAAACAAAACAAAACAAAACAAAAAATCTATTACAACACTTTAGAAATTTGTAGGATCCTTAGAAACTTTTTTGAAAATATGGATAGTCCAAAAAAAGTGGAAAATCTAGATAATATTGACAAATTTTATACATCAAAAAACCCCACCCAAATGTACACTTAATATACAGAAAAAAATGGACCAATATCAACAAATGAGATTGTTGGAAAGCTTTTAATAGGTGCTTCAAAGAAAAAAACATGACCAAACAAATTCTTGGCAAAATTCAACTAGAACTTTAGAGAAGAATTAATGCCAGTCCTCCTCAAACTTTCCACGAAACACAAATGTAGAAAACACTATCAAATTGAATCTATGTACACTATTTCACCCTGATACCAAAAACAAAGATAATTTAGGAAATCAAACTTGAGGCCTCCATACCAGGTCAACATAGATGTAAAAAGAAGATCAATAAAATATGTGAAAGTAGCATTAAAGTACACATAACGGAGATCATGATCAAGTGTATTTCATTTCAGGGAAGCATGTTTGATTGAATATGCACAAATCAGTAACTATAAATTCACCACACAAATAGAATTAAGGAAAAGAATAGCAGTATCATCTCAATCAATGCAGAAAAGACATTTCACTAAATCTAGTATTCATTCCTATTAAAATTATAAAAAAACATTCAGCAAACTTGCAGGTACAAGATCAATATACATAAATCAAACACTTTCCTCTACTCTAATAATGATTCTGCAGAAAAAGGAAGAAAATTATTCTATGCACAATAACCTCAAAACTATGTAATTCTTAGGAATAAATCGAACAAAGAAGATGCAAACCTCCACAATGAAAATGAAAGTCAACTAAAGAAAGAAACTGAAGATTTTAGAAGTGAGAAACACCTCCCATATTCTTGAATGGGCATAATCAATGTTTGAAGATGGCATTACTACCAAAAATTTTATACAACATTGATGTAATCCCCATCAAAACACTAATGACATTTTTCAGAAAAATAAAACTAAAATGGCACTGGTATCAGAAGAGAAATGTAGGCCAACAGAATAAAACAGAAGATATGGACAAGTTCACATAAATTCAATCATCTGATATTTTACAAAGTTGTGAAAAACAAAGGGAGAAAATATAGACTTCATAAAAATTAAAGCTAGGGAAAATGGAAATTCATAAGTGATGGGTAAAAAAAATGTACTTTTCTTTCACACTGGAAAAAAAAAGTCAACTCAAAGTTGATAAATAATCTAGGAATTATATCAAAATCCTGCAACTACTAAAAGAATACAGATTCAAAATTCCATCTTATTTGGTCAGGCTCCAACTTCCTTTGCAAGGCTCATAAAAGTGCAAAAAATGAAACCAAGTAGAGAGAATCACATTCAAAAATCTTCTGCACAGCAAATTTAATCATTAAGATTGGGAAGAGAGAACCTAGGATTTTGAGAACATCTTTGCCACACATGCTTCTGAGAAAATCATTAAACACAATGTATGAAAAAAAATTCAAAACATCACCAAGAATACAAACAACTCAATTAATAAATAAGTCAAAGTACCAAAGAGACATGCCACAAAAGAATAAATTCAAATAATCAAGAATTGTGAGAAATGGGTTCATCATTTCTACCTACTGGAGAAATAGAAATCAAAACGACATGGAGATTTCTACTTCCTCCAGTTGGAATGACAATCATTAAGAATACAGATAAATACTGAATGTGGGTGAGAAAGAGGGGAGTAAGGTCATTGTTTGTTGGACTGAAAAGAGTATAAACACTCTGGAAAGAAGCATGGACATTCCTGGAAGGATAAGGAATAGAGTCACCATGTGACACCATTCAAATCCTTCATATTTACACCAAAACCTACACTTAGCATACAATAATGACACCAACACTTCAACCTTTATAGCAACAAAAATCATGATAGTCATGTTATGGATACAGACCACATGCCCATAAGCTCATGAATGGAAAAATAAAACTTTACACACACACATACACACACACACACACACACACTGGAGTTAACAATCATAAGAAAATAAATTATTGCATTTTTTTTCATTCATGTATGGAACTGAATTGTAGCATGCTTAGTGATAAAAGCAAAATCCAAAAAAAAAATATTTAGTCTCATAGATAAAATTAAGAGCAAAATAAGTGAAAAAAGGGAGGGACCACATAAAATTACCAGGGAGGTCAGAGCAGTGGAAAATGTGCATTCAGTGAATGGATGAGAAAATGGAACAGGTAGGAATGTATCACAGTAAAGTTCACATTTAAGTATATCAATAAATCCCAAATTAGTGAATAATTTAAAGACAGATGGAAAGAAAGCAAGGTAGAGAAACTGGAAGAAGGTTAGAGAGGAGGACAGGTTAAGAGTAACTACTCGGGGTTAAAATGGAGAAAATTACAGTCCATGCAGTTAGATTTTCAGATCAAAATGAATCCCATTTATGTGTAGTTATAATGCAGTATTAAAAAACATTTAAAAGATAAATGTAGAAATGCAAATTTAAGATGTGTGCCACATTATATATGCTAAAATGCCCCAATTTCCAGAAACATAGAATAAATTCTGCATATCATGAACAAAAAATAGTAAAATAAATTAAGATAAAATAAGTCAAAAATGTTTTCAAATTAATGAATTCTCAATTTTAGTTTGAAATCAGATATATGAGATCTTTCATGCAAAGTATTCCCTCCTATAAAAATTTTGGCAAAGCCAGGCAGTTCCCCTGAGCATGTGTCACATTTAAGCATTGTGAAAGAAAGGTATTCTCACCCACAAAGACAAGGTTCCTGTAGTTCTCCAGCATCACATCCTTGTACAAAGCCCGCTGAGCAGGGCCTAGGCACTTCCACTCCTCCTGGGAGAAATTTATGACCACATCCTTGATATGTCAGCACATCCTGAAAAAAAAAATTCAAACATACTTTGGTCATGTTTCCTGGTTCAGAGTATCATTAGTGCCCCCACGTGAGATGAGAAGGATGAAGGAACTGATTCTTATGTAGGATCTATGTAGTGATTTTGATATAAAAGTTTCCTCAGTTTCTGTGTATCAGATGAAGTACCCAAGGCAGCAGTGTTCAAAAGTAGGGTCTTGGTGAGGTCACTGGATCACTGGGGATTCTACCATGGAACTGGTAAATTGATGGATTTATAATTAATGGGCTACATGGAGGTGATGGAAACTTAGAGGTAGGGCCTAGTTAAAAAATTACCTGACATGATTTTTTTTTTGGCCCGTTCACTTATTTTTTCTTTTTATTGCTGACCTAAACACACAAGTATTCTTTTTGAATGGGTATCATTCAGATTTCATCCTAGGATAATGACCAATTTTTTTTTTGCCTCGCTCCCCTCCCAACACGATTCTATTTTTTGGACCTCTGTCTATTTCCTGTCCCTAGATAATCAGATAAGCTGCTCTGTTCCACTGTGGCTTTCTTCCATGATGTTTGCCTCCACACAGGCATCCAAACAGTGGAGCTGAATGTGCACTGAAAGAATGAAATGAAGTCAAATAAATCTATCTTCCTTTGAGTTGATATATTGCTGGAATTTTGTTATGGTAATGAAAAGCAGACTCCCTCACTTAGTGCCACGAATAATTAAAAAAGAAATCTTTAGTGTAGTAAATGTCTCCAATACACTATATAAAGACACAAAATGAGGATGGTGTCATTTCTTCAAAATCAGCATTAATCCCAGGCTCTTATGTAATATCAAATGTAAAACCAAGACTTCAACACAGAAATACATTTCTTGAGGGCCATTTTTATACATACAGGATTAGTTGTGAAGGTACAAAAGTCATGGTCAGTTAGAAGTGTTCTCTAGCTACAATTCATGTTCAAAACACTAGAAGAACTAGGAATAGTAGGCTCTTACCTCAACATTTTAAAAGGTATGTAAGTTAAACCCTAGCCCACCATCATTATAAATGGAGAAAAACTGAATTCAATCACTTTAAAAACTGTGATAAAACAGGGATACCCTCTTTTACCACTTCCATTCAAAATTGTCATGGAAATTCTGACCAGGGTAATCAGGAAAAAAAAAAAAAAAGAAAAAAAAAAAAGAAAAATATTATGAGGATACAAATAGATACAGAGAAGCTCCAACAATCTCTGTTTGTTGATGAAATGATCCTATGTTTAGAAGACTCAAAACATATATCAGAAAAAAATCTAGAACCCACGAACAAATACAACAAAGTAGAATATAAAAATAACACTTAAAAATCAATCGCATTTCCTGTACTCCAATAAAGAATCATCTGAAAAAGAAAGTAAGAAAACTATCCCATTCAAAATCGCCTCAAAAATACTTGAGAATCAATCTAACAAAGGAAATGAAAGAACTCTACAATGAAAACTACAGAACACTAAGAAAACTGAAGTCCCAAGAAGGTGGAAATATCTTTCATGAGCTTGGATAAAGAGGAATTCATATTGTCTAAATGGCCATACCACCAAAAATGCCATATAGATTTAATGCAATTCCTATTAAAATCCTAATGACATTCTTTTGAGTATTGGGAAAAGCAGTCATGAAATTCATTTGGAAAAGTAACAGCCCCACAATAGCCAAAACCATCCATAGTGAGAAAATGAAGCAAGCAGGAAGCATCAAAATTCCTGACCTTAAATAAGACTACACACCTATAGTAACAAAATCAGCATGGTAAAACCAATAGAAAGACATGAAGTCCATTGAAATAGAATAGAAGACACACAGAGACAAACCCACATGAATTCAATTATCTCACACTAGACCAGGGTGCAAAAAACATACTTTGTAGAAAAATAGCCTTCTCAAACAATGGTGTTGGGGAAAATGGAAATCCATAAGTAGCAGAATGAAATTTAACCCCTACCACTCACATTTCACAAAACTCAACTGAAAGTGAATGAAAAGCATAAGGACTAGACTAGAAACACTGAATCTACTAGAAGTAAATGTAGATGCAACACTCCAACATTTCAGCTTAGTAACCAAATTCCTCAACAAGCTTCCGAAAGTTCAAGAATTAAATTTTTAAAAAATCCATAAATTGGATGGTATCAAACTCAAAAGATCCTTCACAGAAAAATAAACAAGATGCAATGTGAACAGAGCACCTGCAAAAAGGGAGGAGATACTATTGGCCATCCCAGCCTATGATAAGGCATTAATTTCAGGAAATACAAAGAACTCAAAAAGCTTAAGGCCAAAACTACAAATAACCTAACCAATAAATGGGCAAAGGACTACAGAGAGACTTCTCAAAAGAAGAAATATGAAGTCAACAAATACATCAAAATATGTTCAACGTCTCTAGAAATTAGAGAAATGGAGGTTATAACCACAATGAGATTTCACCTCACTCCAGACAGAATTGATTTTTCAAGTATACAAGTAAAAGAAAAATATTGGTGAGGATGTGGGGGAAAATGGTACATTCAAAAAATTGCTGGTGAGACAAAAAATTGGTGCAACCACTCTGGAAAGCATTATGGAGATTCCTCAAAAAACTAGGAATGTAAGTACCATTTCACCTGGTTTTAACACTTCTTGGTATATATCCAAAGAAGTTAAAAATTTGAATACTGCAGTGTGAAGCAGCCATCTCAATGTTTACAGTGGCTGAATTCTCAATAGCTACCATCCAATCTAGGTGCTTTTCAACAGATAAATTGATAAAGAAAATCTTGTATATGCACATGATGGATTATTACTTATCCATAAAAATAATGACTTTATGACATTTGTTTGTAAATGAATGGATCTGGAGACTATCAGCTAAGTGAAAGACCCAATCCTAAAATCCACCAAATCAAATGTTCTTTATAATATGTGGATATTAAACCATGCAGAAAGGTTAAAGGGGAAAGAATGGATTTTCTGTGGATTAGACAAAAGGAAATAATGGAAGGGAGGGGGCATAGAAATAGGAAATACATTTCTTTATCCGTTTATCTACTGAGGGGCATCAAGTTTGGTTCCACAACCTAGTTATTGTAAATTGTGCTGCTATAAACATTGATGTGGCTGTGTCCCTGTAGTATGCTACTCTAAGATTTTATTTCACTCCAGTCAGAATGGCAGCTATTAAGAACACAAACTACAGTAAATGTTGGAGAGGACGTGGGGAAAAAGGCACACCCATACATTGCTGGTGGGACTGCAAAATGGTGCAGCCATTAGAGAAAGGAGTATGGAGAGTCCTTGGGAAACTGAGAAATGGAATCACCTTATGACCCAGCCATCCCACTTCTGGGTCTATTACCAAAAGACTTAAAAACAGCATACTACAGGGACACAACCACATCAATGTTTATAGCAGCACAATTCATAACAGCTACAATGTGGAACCAGCCTAGATGCCCTTCAGTAGATGAATGGATAAAGAAAATGTGGTGTATATACACACAATGTAATATTACGCAGTGATAAAAGAGAATAAAATAATGGCATTCTCAGGTACATGGATGAAATTGGAGAATATAATGCTACGGAATGTTAGCCAATCTCAAAAATCCAAATGCTGAATGTTTTCTCTGATATAAGGAGGCTGATATACAGTGGGGTTGGGACAGGGAGCATAGGAGAATTAGAGGAACACTAGAAAGGTCAACAGGGAAGGAGGGAAAGGGAGGAGGCATGGAAGTAAAAAGAAAAAAAAAAAGATGGTAGAATGAGATGGATATCATTACCCTAAGTGCATGCATAAAGAAATGAATGGTATGAATATACTTTGTATACAACCAGAGATATGTAAAAATGTTCTCTATATGTGTATTATGAATTGTAATGCATTCTACTGTCATATACAACAACTTTGAATAAAAAAGGAAATAGGAAATAGTGGAATAAATCTGATAATCTTCATATGCACATACATGAATACAACACAGTGAATGTCCACAGCATATATATCCGGAAGACAGGCATCCTAATTAGAATAAGATAAATTTTGTTTGTATAAATGTCAAAATTGGCTCTACTGTCAAGATTTGTTAAATAAATCACCAAACAGTCGGGCGCGGTGGCGCAGGCCTGTATCCCAGCACTTTGGGAGGCTGAGGCAGGAATCGTGATTCAAAGGCTCAGCAATACTGTCAGTGAGACCCTGTCTCTTAAAAAATAAAAAAGATGTGGCCCAGTGGTCAAGGGTCCCTGAGTTCAAAAACCAAAAAAAAAAAAAAAAAAAAAAATCACCAAACATTGTTCTCTAATATTGATGGGTACATGAATCCACGTTAGATATTTTGTAATGCAGATTACACTTCAAAGATGTGTACAGTTGTGCCTAGTATTCACATTGCTAACAAGCTTCAAGGTGATGCTATCACACCAGTACTCCATTTCCTCATTATCCTTCTTAAAGACAAAGAGAAATTACAGTCTCCCATGTGAGGAAACATCCCCCTAAAGAAACAGACATAAACTTCCAAAATAGGAAAATGTAACCCATAAAATTAAGCATAATTACATGTGTTCTATTTTAAAAGATCCATAGGTAGGAGTGATTGCACATTCCTGTAATCCCAGGATAACAGGAGGCTAAGGTAGGCATACTGCAAGTTCAAGGTCACCCTCAGCAACTCAGCAAGACCCTGTTTCAAAATAAAAATTAAAAATGCTGGAGATGCAGCTTAATGGTAGAGAAACTCTGTGATTAAAGATGACTATCAAAAAATAAAAAAAAAATTAAAAGACTCCTCTGAGTTAATACACTTTTCAACCTGGTCATATATTTGGCAGGGAGCAGGTTAACCAGGTGAAGCCAGCATAGACCCTCACACAACGTGTATTTAATGGTGATGAACACAGAGGGGAATCACCCCTTGTTGGGATATCAGTTGACAAATTGATATTAAAAGCTATCCACAGTGCAGATCAACTCTTAAAAACATAAGTTGTATGCAAAGTTTGTGAAAAATGTCAACCATGATCTGCAGTGCCCACTATGTTTCAATATTTGTTCTTTTCTTAGGAACAAATATACACCTGAGAGAGGAATTATCTTTTAATTCCCCTTTTACATAAATTTATGAGTTCTACTAGACAACAATTACCATTTCATTTCAATGTGAAGTTTTCTAATGCTTACAGACTAAAATCCTGTGGAGCATAGTCATGGAATTTCCCTCCTAGGTGTGCAATGATCATTGACCTCTGAGGACTCAACTGCATTGCCAATATAAGCTGAGTATCCATATACTTCCATTTTCATCTGTCCTACAAGAAGCACTTTCCATATCACAATTCATAAATCCATGGTGAGAATTTGTCCTGAAAGAAAGAAGCTGTGCAATGTGAAGAGAAACTGAGAGAAGGCTCTGGTATGTAGGAGAGAAAAGAAGTGTTTCTACAGTGAACGGGGGCCTGGGGTCTGCCTCAGTGGGAGAAAGCTAGGCTAGCACACGTGAGGGCTTGAGCTAAATCGCCATCACTGCAAAAAAGTGAAGAAATACATAAACAAAAGAGGTAACCTTGACTACAGTGAAAAGAAATTCAAAAAAGAGTAATTGGAAGCAGATATTAGGTAGAGAATATCAGAAGCAGATAAGAAAGTTTTAAATATGTAACACCAAAAAAGAAAAATTGAAAATGGGCCCCGACCTAGGAAAAACTAACCAGAGATGCTGCCATTTCTTTCTCGTCTTCCTCCTACTCTGGGTTTCCTTCTCAAGCAAGATTACCTTGACAGATATACCTTCCTCTTCAATTCTCTTAAAGGGAACAGCAAACCCCCTACACCTGCTCCCACCCACACCCACACTACAAGGACATTGCTAAGCAGAGAAAAGGCTCTCTCTCCCCTCTCCTTTCTCAACCACTGAGTTCATCTATAGAGAACAAAATGTGAGTTTCTTCTTACTGACTTCAGCTATCCTCCCCAGCCTGCAACAGCAAAAATATCTGCTACAATAATGAAGCTGTGCACTATACATACCTTCCCCCAAAACAGCCAAACACAGTAGGTCCTCTTAGTATTCCTGAAAAGGGATGCTAAACCCAAGTCTCCTTATAAATGTTGCCAGAATCCCTTATGGTTCTTCATCAGACTGCCTTCACCTGTCAGTTAATTTTATCAATACTGAAGAGGCTACCCAGATTAATAGACTAAATCTGTGGTAGTAGAACAGCTGAAATTATCTCCTGCAGTTGATCATGGGATTCTGATGGGAACCTTGGCTGTGACCACTTAAAAGCTAAGCTTCTAGACTTTCCATGTGCTTCTGGGTCATATGGTGCCCATAGCTCTCTGGACCATACTGTGGTTCTGCGGGTTTTGAATGAAGCCCATGAATTGTTTTTGTTACAAGTTCTTTGCTAATGATGCTCTTTCTCTCCCTGGATTCATCATTAGTAGCGGGGAGCTAGATGAAACAGACACAACCAATATGGTCCCTCTTCCCCAAATATATCCGCTAAAGGAAAAGACATACACTGTTGGATCCCAGTCACCATTCTGAAATAGCAGGATTTTTGTTGGAACCAACACTTCAAAAAATGCTGGAGATGGCATATTTGTCAGAGAAGTGTTTTTTTAAGAAAACTATCACATATATATTCATTTATGCGATGTTTTCTGAGCATGAACTGTATGAACACAGGCTGTTACAATGCATGTTAATAAAATCTAAAATGTTCTGATTTAATCAATACAATTACACTTTGAGGTGGGTACTAATTCTCCTTTAGTTCTTATGATTCTTATTATGCTATCATTGATATTTGTAAAATATACTGAATAAGAGGTAAACATGAATATGAGGGTACAGTAATGAGGGTGCAATTCAGTGACTTCAAATTTTGTCTCTTGTTTGGCATAATATTTGTATATATTTCTGAGGTGCAGTGTCTGATGTTTTGACTTTCATATACATTTGTTAGTAGTATTCAAGGTAATTTTCATGTCTGTCTCCTTAAATTTTATCATTTCTTCATTTATTATGTTTTGCTTTGTGCATTGTTACTATATGTATTAGTCAGGCTTCTTGAGACATACTGATACAAGTGCATAGCATAATGTGCTCCAATATATTCCCTACTACTTCCCTTCCCATTTCCAACTCCCTCCCCATGTTGCCTATTCTCCACAATTCTGGTGCAAATTGCATTTTCATAAAGATTATTTCATCATGATATACACACATATATATACACATATACATATATACACACACACATATACATATACATATATATACACACACAAATATATATATATAATAACTTGTTCAATATCCCACTGTTCTTTCCCTTTCTCAGCCTTATTTCCTATGCCTCATTCCCCTGTCTATTCTCTACAGATGCTATTCATTTTTTGTGAGATTCCTCTTTTTTATTTTGTTTTATCTCTTTAACTTCCACAGGAGAAAAGACACTGTATTATCTAGGATATAAATAATTACATGCTGATAGAACTCTTTTAGAAATTTTAAATTCAACAAAGTAAAAGCATAAATGATCAATATATGAAAAGATATAGCTTTCATATACACCAAAAAATGAACTCACTGAGAAAGAAATCAGGAAAATATTAATTACATTCATTAAGGGTCACCAGAGCCATGTATAATTATATAAAAATTAATATAGCTTTATGTCTAATTATAATGCATTAATAAAAAAGGAAAAGAAATACTTTGGATATGTCCAACAAAATATTATGTATTTTTGCATTGTTTAATTTGACTTTCAAATTTTCCTGTAAATTTCTATTGTAGTATGCATTAATTAAAATTGTATAAATTACTTTTCAATTTAATTTAATTTTTTTAGATTTATCATTCTTAATTTGTGACTTGATTTTATTGTGGTCAGAAATCAAGTTTTGTAAGAATGAAGACTGTAAAATTTGTTAATAATTTTTCTTGTTTCTTTTTTTGTGCATTGATGCTTCCAAAGAAGTAATAATCTGCAGTTTTTTCTTTTGTGGGGGAATTCTCTATGTGTTTACTACATGAATTTGACGAATAATGAGGTTTAGATATTCTATAAAATTTACGAGTATTCTATACTGATTCTACCAATAACACAGAGATAATAAAATCTTTGATCATAAAAAACAAATGGAAAAATTATACTTTTTTATTGAATAGCCTCTACAATAAAAATTAGAAAACACTGAAGAAAGAAACTAAAAAAGAGTGTAAAGAGTCAAAAGGCAATCTTTCTTCATTCATTAAAAAAAAAAAAATTGTTAAAATGGCCACACTACCCACAGCAATACTAAAATTTCCATTAAAATGACTTATATCTTACATCACAGAACTGCAAACAGTAGTCCCCAAATTCAGCATGGACTTTGCATATAACAAATCATAGCCCCATAAGCAGTAAATCCAAAAATAAATCCACACATTTTCAGACAATTGATTTCTGACAAAGCTTCCAAAAATAAACTTTGGAGCAAGAAAGAGCTTTTTAGAAAATGATTCTAGGATTACTGTATAATCACATTAAGAGAAATGAAATTAGGACTTCCTCTCTCATTCTGTACAAAAATCAATATGGATTAAAAAAAAAAATCTAGGGAGATTGCTCTGCAGTAGCCTACAAGTGTGGTATGCTTGAAGTCCTGGGTTCAGTCCTGAGTACAATAATAAATAAACAGATGAAAGGAGAAAATAGAGAAAAAGTGGACCCAAGATTTTAATCATAGAAAAAATATTTGAATCTAATAGAAGAAAATATAGTGGAAAGAGATGAAAATATTGACACATGTAAAAAAAAACTTGTAAAGACAGAAACTACGAAAAGCCAAAAAAAAAAAAAAAAAAAAAAAAAAAACCTCACTATGATAAGAATAATTTCCATTTTTCAGGAAGGTATACACTTGTAAATTTAATACACTTTACCTTACGTTTGCCAATGAGGTAAACATTGGCAAGACTAAATCAAATAAATAGAGATCACTAATACAGGCAAGGAGACTTCATTAAACTACTTTCAATAAATGATACAAATTCACTAAAAAAATAAACTAACAAGGACATGAACCACACTGTACAAAAACAATCAAGCATAAAAGATTATATTCCAAAAAACAACAGCAGAATTTATGATCATCTGAATGATCAAGGATTTATAGCTCAAGGTGGTAATCTGGAACAGATCTATACTAGATCACTTCTTAGAGCATGAAACGTCTTCAAAAATACAGAAAATTAAAAGGTCATTAACTTTCTTTTCTGAACAAAATAAAATTTAAAAATGAATAGCAGAGGTAAAAACAGAAAATACGCAATTTTGACATGGAAATCAAATAACATATGCTAAGTGTGCTCTCATTTAGGGACTGGAAGAGAATATTTAAAAGATGGTCATATTATGTGAAGACATCAATGATCATTATCAAAACCCTAATGTCATTTATTGAATGAAATAGAAATAGAAACATAAAAACCATGTGGTATCTCAAGGGAGTACAAAAAGTCAACAATTTTCAAAAAGTATGAAAGTTAGAAGCATCATGCTTCCAGATTCAAAACATTAACACTGCAGCAATCCAACTCACTTAATCCTGGCAGAAAGGCAGACACATACAGAGACAGTAAAGAGCACAGAAAAACACTCAGGGACACAGGGTTAAAGAACTGATGCTTGCATACACACATTTGTTGAAGCATTTGTCCTTAAAAGCCAATGGGTGAAAACAACCCAAAAGTCCCCTGAAAACTGATTCAAGGCACTTTGCAATATACAAACACTAGAAACTACTCAATCATAACAATGCAGGGAATTTTGTAACATCTGCAAAGGGCATAAATTTTTCAGGACATTACGCCAAGAAAAATGAGCCTGTCAGAAGAAGAAATACCTATGAGTCCACATACTTGGGCTATCTAAAGCAATAAAATTTATTGAAACATAGTAGTAAGGGTGTTTGTCAGATAACAGCAGAACATAAAGCTAAGCAGTTATTTTTTCATGGGTATTTCACTTTAATATTTTGAGGACAAATACTTGAGAGATATGCTGGGTAACAATTTGAGTATACTTAACATTATTGAACAAATACGTATGATGATTAAAATGACAAATTGTATGTTATGTATTTTTTTATTTTTATTTTTTGGTTTAGATGGACACTCATAGATTTATTTATTTTTATGTAGTGCTGAGGATTGAACCCAGTGCCTCACAGATGTGAGGCAAGCGCTTTTACCA
Source organism: Tamias sibiricus (assembly GCA_025594165.1). Lineage (NCBI taxonomy): Eukaryota > Metazoa > Chordata > Mammalia > Rodentia > Sciuridae > Tamias > Tamias sibiricus. The sequence goes on along the minus strand of CM046672.1, from coordinate 60,055,723 downwards.
CTGAGCTGCAGTTCCAGCCCAGTCCTGTGGTTTTGATCACAGTTAAAATTCAATCCAATGCTTATTAAAATGATTATGAGACATATTATTATGAAACTTGTAAGAAGACCTTTAAATCACAATTTTCTTGTTACAGAGAACTATAGACTCACCAGTTACATAGTGAAGTTACAATAAAAATTTTAAAAAATCAAAGTGGCAAATATCCTGTTATGTGGTTTTGTTCACAAATAAAATTTAAAATATTGAAAGGAGATATGGAATTACAAAAATTTCAGAAAACACCTGCAAATCACAGAGTTTCTTTCATAGAAGAGAATATAAACCCATTGATGGACATATGGTGAAATTAAGAAAATTTATAAGAGGACTTGCATACACAGAAATGGTCATCAAACAAGAAAAGAAATGTGTAAATCAGGATGTAGGTTATCCAAAACCAGAAAGCCTGCTGATTTTTCTATGTGGATTTTGTGTTTCACTAATTTAGTGATTTTTTAAAATCAGTTCTGGAAATTGTCTAGTTGAGTTTTGGGATCTTCTATACACAGTACCAGGTCATCAGCAGATAGAGGTAATTTAACTTATTTTTTTCCCTATTAGTATCATTTAAATTTCATTCTCTTGCCTAATTTCTCTGCTTCAAAATTTATGAAATATATTAAACAAAAGTGGTGTAAGTGGACATCCTTCTCTTATTCTCAGTTTTAAAGAAAACTCATTCATTTCTCCTCATTCAGTATAACATCTGGTTTAGGTTTGTCATATACAGTCTTTACAATGTTGATATAAGTTTCTTTTATTCCTACTTTTCCCCTATTATTTTAGCATGTAGGATGCTGAATTCTCCAGGTTTTTTCTACATCAAATAGATGATTACATGATTTTTGAATTTTAATTCTATTTATATGTTGAATTACATTAATTGATCAGCATATTTGAATAAAACTTGCATCCCTGGCATGATGCTAACTTGATCAAAATGTACAATCTTCTTAATATGTTTTTGAATGTGGTTTGCAATATTTTCTGAAGGACTTTTGATTTATTCAACAGAAATATGTTCTGTAATTTTCTTTCTTTGATGTCTTCTCATCTAGTTTTGGAATCACGGTGATACTGGCTTCATAGAAAAAAATGAGTTTTGGCTTTCTTTATATTTCACAAAAAAATTGATGAGGAGTCCCATATTTTTCTTTTTAATATTGGAAGAATTCAGTTGAGAATTTATCTGATCTGGACTTTTCCTTTTCTAATTTAGGGAGGATTTTTTATAGCTGCTACAACCTCCTTGCTTCATATTGGTTTGTCTAGGTTTTCTATATCTTCTTGGTTCAATTTGAGTACATCCTGCCTGCCTAGAAATTTGGCAATGTCTGCTAGATTGTCCAAATTATTGGGATGTAGATTTTCAAAATTCTCCCCAGTGATCCTGTGGATTTCATAAAGGTCTGTGGTGACATATCTTTTTTAACTTCTAATTTTGTGATATGGATCTTTCTCTTTCTTTTAGTTAGACTAGTGGTTTAAGTATCTAGGTCATCTTTTCAAAGAAGGAACACTGTTGCATTAATCTTCACATTGTATTTAATTTTCAACTCTCATTAATGTTGACTCAGGTTTTAATTATTTTCTGTCTTCTTCTGGTTTCGGAAAATAATTTTATTCACAATACCCGCAAAAACAAACAAACAAATCAGGGAATAAATCTGGCCAAGGAGGTGAAAGAAAGACCCCTTCATTAATTTAATGAAGTTTTTATCAAAATTCCCATGTTGCCAATAATATTCTCCACAGAAAAACAAACAAAAAATTCTAAAATTCATGGAAGAATAAAAATACACATTATAAAAAAATCAACAAGGAGAAAGGGTGCAATACTTGACCTCATATTATACCACTGAGATATACTTTAAAAGATAAGGTAGTATTGGCATAAAAAGAGACGTGAAAACTAATGGAATAGAAGCCACGTAGATATACCAACACAGATGTAGTTATCAGGTTCTTGACCAAGAGGCCAAAATCATGTTGCAGAAAAGACAGCTTTTTAAATAAATCATGCTGAGAAAAGTAAATACCTATAAGTACTGGAATGAAAATAGATCCCTATATTATCCCTGCAGAAAAGTCAAACTCTGTGGATGAAAGAACTACAAATTAGATCAGAAACATTGTGCTGTTTGAAGAAAAAGTAGGGTCAATGCTCCAACTTATAGGCACAGTGACTTCATTCATATGAAGGCTCAAGAAATAAAACCAAGATTGGATTGGCAGGATGGCATCAAAGAAACAAAACTTCTGTACTTTAAAGGAAATGGAAGTGAAAGAACCCTTTGGAAGAATAAAAAAAAAAAATTCTGCCAACTACACTTCTGACATGGATTTATAACCAGAATATATAAAGAACTCAGAAGAACACCAAAAATAGAGATGACAGATTAGTGGAAGGATAAAATTCCAAGTAGTTCCTTACACCAGACTTTAAAATTGGGAAGACTAATCATCAGTAAGGTAGGTAATTAAGGGAACTTATTGAAACTGAATATTGGGCACACACACACACACACACACACACACACACACACAAAGGGAAGTAAGAAAACTTTGAACATAGTCTTAAAAATATTGTGTGAAAAACTTGCCAATTTTGGCTGGCAACAGTGGCAGTAATGGTTGATAAAGGGAGGGGAGAATACTGTTAAAGAGGGAGAGGATATCCATTGTGCATAACACCATATTAATAATTGATCTTGGGGGACCTGGGAATAGAGAAAGAAGCTGATCTTAAAGGACCAGAATTGGTGGAGGAAGTCGTTGAATGGAAACCAATGGAGATTCCTCAGCCCATGGGTGAGGAGTTGCTGGGGAACCTGGATTGCCAGCACAGGAACCAGGTGCTGATGCCTGAACCACTTACAAGTTTCCAGGCAGCAGCACAGACAGAAGAACAGGAAGTCGTACAGAACCTCGCCAATGAATCCACCAGGCACCTAGTTTGATTCCAATGGTGGGCCTGAACAAGAGTGACCATAATAGGTCCAAGGAAAATTGAAACCTGGACCATATAGGCTCCCAATATCAAGGAAAGAAACACAACTTTCTTTGTTGTTGGCACCCCAGAAAAGTTTATCGTGCAGACACCTATAAAGAGATGACAGCCAATAATTCTTATACACAGAAGTTATGGAAACCTGTGCAGATTATTCCCTATTTATTTCCCAAAGTGGATTTTACCAGAGGTCATTTTAGTAAGATCGAGACATTCAGCAAAATCTGGCATCTCTCCCAGTAAAAAGGGAAATGGATCATAGCTCAAATACACACTGAAAGAGTTCCAAAGGTCAGCCAATATTAAACCCCTTCTACTGTATCTTCTGTTTTAGAATTATGCACCACCTCTACTACAGGAATACACAATTGGTCAGCCCTCCCCGGTAATCCCAACCTGTAATACGAGAAACTTAGCTAAAACTTTTACAACTGTCTTAGCATCCAAAGCAAAATTGTTGGTATGCAGGAGAGGATCATAAACACATTGAATACAACAACCCCAGCTCTTGAACAAAGGATTACAGTGTTCAAAAATCAACAATGAAAAATCTATCCCTACCAACAGTACACCTCAAAAGAAAAAAAAGTCCTTTATTTCTCATTAAGAAATCTGTATGAGTAGGGAGAGGCTTGGCTAGACAGGAGGAGCACAATTCATTGAGAGTTGTGAAAATGTGACTGATTTTTAACTAAGATGAAATCTGATACATTCTAAATACAAAATGCAATTTCAGTATAAATGTGAATCTTACACACACACTCTTCACTCATTTTTTTGATTAGTTCATTTGACAGTTGGTGTCCTCAGTTTCCAAAAATATTTTTTCCATTCATCTTTGGCATAGAGCAACAATTTCTTATACAAGGAGATGGTAAACAACATCTCTGCTACCATTTGTACTCACAAGCAGTCCTTAGTAACCTATCAGCCTCCTCTTATAATCATGTGTCTCCTGTTTAACAGCCTGCTCTTCCTGACTCGTGATCAAGGGGATACAGCACTCCTTTTGAAAAATCAACTTCTCATCTCTGATACCAAACAATCTGGAGTAAGCTGCACTTTTTAACACATTAATAATGATGATTCAGATGACAGTATTACATCTACAATCTGCCATTCACTGTGCTCCCAAATTTTTACCATACTGTTCTTGATCTTTCAGGAAATTCTAGGAATTTCACCAATGAAGCAAGCCTCTTCCTAGATAGTACCTACCATGATAGTACCTTCATCACTACATCTAAAGGTACTGTAATGAAATGACATGAACAAAAGTGAGACAGTGGGGAAGAGCAGAGCTTGGAAAAGAACAATGTTAAAGAAAGCAGAGCAGGTGCACTGAGGGAGAGGAGGAGAGAAGAAAAACCGGAAAGGGTAGAGGTGGCCAGAAGACAAGGAGAAAGAGAAGAAGTGAGAGGTTCACACAATGACACATTTTTTTTTTTTGCTATTGAAACCCTTCAGCCACAAGAAGCATAAGTCAAATAAATTTCATAAGTTACCTACACTCAGGTATTTTTGTTATTGCAGTCACTAATGGACTAAGATACCCTAGCAACTGATGTCATATATGAAATAATTAAAAGTCCTTTTTCTGAAGTCCCCAAGCAGAGACAGTATTTAGTTGAAGGTGATAAAGGCTTTGCTATTTCAGCAATATCCTTCATGAATTTCTTGGAAAACAGGTTGATATATATCCTTGGCCAGCAGAAATATTATTGATCAGGCAACAGCCAAAGTTGCTGCCCTGTTCAGTTGCTAAAATTAGTTCCTACAACTCAGGGACAGCTCAGACTCATGGGAAACAAACAGAAGGACAGGGAAAACTGGGAGTAACTGAGAGGTAGCTGTCATTTTAGGACATCATCCCGTGGAGCAATGAGGTCAAGGGTGGGGTGTGGGGTGCAATTTGCTGCTATGTGATTCAATAATATCTTGTCTTAACTCAGACATGGTGGAGAGATGTAAAAGGCTGAAGAGCTCAGGTTGACCTCAAACTTGTGATCCTCCTGCCTCAGCCTTTTGAGTCACTGAGATTACAGGTGTGCACATTGTTTTAAGAGAACTTTTCCCGTCATTCCCGGGAAGAGTGGGACCTACCCAGCTGCGACCAGAACAAGAGGTAGGCACCCGCCCGCTGGAAGGAGAGACCCAGCCACCAGTGTCCCTGGCCGCCTGGGCCCAGAGTAGCAGCTCCCTGCTGCTGCACGCAGGGCCAGACCTGGGGAAGGGCTTCCTCCATTATCGGGAAGAGTGCGACCTGCCCATTTGCGACCAGAGCAAGAGGTAGACTCCCGCCCACTGGAAGGAGAGACCCAGCCACCAGTTTGCCTGGTCTTTGGGGCCCAGAACAGCATCTCCCGGCTGCTGCACGCAGGGCCAGACCTGGCGAAGTGCTTCCTCCACTCTCTAGGGGAGTGCTACCTGCCCAGCTGCAACTAGAGCAAGAGGTAGGCACCTGCCCGCTGGAAGGAGAGAACCCGCCGCCAGTTTGCCTGGCCTCCAAGGCCCATAGTAGCATCTCCCTACTGCAGTAAGCAGGGCCCAGCCTGAGGATAAGTCCCTTCCACTATTCCACTGTGCCACTCTGCAACGGACCAAAGGTGCAGCCTTGACTCCACTAACAGGGTTGCTGACTGTACATGATCTGGGTCAGGTGGCTTAAACTGGAAGGGAAAAAAGAAGGGCTTCCAAGGGTCCATTTTGTTTGAGACTTGTTCTTGGGTTCAACATTTTTGTTTTTATTTGCTTGTTTGTTTGTTTTGTTGTTTCTTGGGAGCTTTTTTTGTTTGTTTTTGTTTTGATTGACAGTGTGTTTTGTGTGCTTCTGCTCCTCTTTTCTTTCTTTTCTTCCTTCTCACTTTTATATTTTTTTCTTCTTCCTTCATCTTCCCTATTTACACCCTGCCATTGCATTCTCAACAGAGGCAAAAACAAGTTATACGCACAAATTGAGATTTCTAGAACGTGTTACAATTGAAATATATAGCAAAGTGGTGTTATATATGGTTTTATTCTCTATTTTCTAGACTTATTCTCTCTCTCCTCTCTCTTACACTAATTACTACTCCTTGGTTATTTTTTTTTCTCTTTCTTTTTTTTCTTTCTTTTCCATCTTTCTTTATTTCTCCTCTCAACCGCTGCATAAGTTAGGTTTATATGTAAATCGGTCTTTCCATCTATTCATTCACTCCATTCTCTTTCCTCTCTCCTCGGCTGATACTAAACCACTTCCATAGAACTCTCTTTTCATACTTTCTAAGAAAGAACAAGTCAATACACTCACTTCCTTCTTCCTAAACATATTACCTCTCTGTCCATTACTTGAAACTTTAAAACCCCATCAGAAGCATACAGAGTAAATTGGAAACAACATCTGGGTTAACTAAATCTGTACATTGTGATCAAACTGGGATTCTCTGAATAGAAAGTGTTTGATTTTAAAGTGTAAAGGAAATATAAGGGGATCTGATAGCATTGTACTACAGGAGCAACATAAGGTTTTAAGGTAAAATCAAAGTAGACAAGGTCCCACAGTGCAGGTAGAATAGACGCACAATCAATATGAAGAAACAAGGGAAGAAAGTGACACAAACAAATCAATATACCTCCTCAGTAGATTCCATACCATGCACAGTTGGTGCAATGCCAGAGATGGAATTCAGAAATTACATATTCCAAATGTTAGCGGAACTTAAGAATGAACTCAAAAATGAGATGAGGGAGCAAATACAGGAGGTGAAAGATCATTTTGACAAAGAACTCCATAAAACAAATACAGGAAGTAAAAGATTACTTCAATAGGGAGATAGAAGCTCTAAAGAGAAACCAAACAGAAATTCCAGAAATGAAAGAAGCAATAAATCAAAATAAAAGCTCAATCGAAAGTATCACCAACAGAATAGATCACTTGGAAGAAAGAACCTCAGACAATGAAGACAAACTATATATCCTAGAGAAAAATCTAGATTACACAGCAAAAATGGTAAGAAACCAAGAACAGAACATTCAAGAATTATGGGACAACATAAAAAGACCAAACATAAGAGTGATTGGGGTAGAGGAGGGGGCAGAGTTTCAAGCCAAAGGAATGAGTAATTTATTTAATGAAATAATTACAGAAAATTTTCCAAACTTGAGGAATGAAGGGGAAAACCAAGTTCAAGAGGCCTACCGAACACCAAACATACAAAATCACAACAGATCCATACCAAGACACATTATAATAAAAATGCCTAATATACTGAGCAAGGAGAGAATATTAAAAGCCACAAGAGAAAGGAAGCAGATTTACATATAGGGGGAAACCAATCAGACTTTGTTCAGATTTTTCTACCCAGACCTTAAAAGCAAGAAGATCCTGGAATAGCATATTTCAAGCTCTGAAGGAAAAGGGATGTCAACCAAGAATCTTATATCCAGCAAAATTGAGCTTTAGATTTGAAGATGAAATAAAAACCTTCCACGACAAGCAAAAGTTAAAAGATTTCACATCTCGAAAGCCAGCACTTCTGAACATCCTGGGCAAAATTTTTCATGAAGAAGAAGAGAAAAATAACAATGAAAATCAACAAAGGGAGATATTAAACGAAGGGAAATACCAACCAGAAGAGAAACCAAATCAAGCTAAAGATCATCATACAAATAAAAATGGATGGGAATAAAAATCACATCTCAATAACAACCCTGAATGTTAACGGCCTAAACTCGCCACTCAAAAGACACAGATTATCTGAATGGATTAAAAGAAATGACCCAACAATCTGCTGTCTCCAAGAAACACACCTCATAGAAAAAGACATCAATAGACTGAAGGTAAAAGGCTGGGAAAAGTCTTATCACTCACATGGCCTGTGGAAGCAAGCAGGGGTTTCCATTCTCATTTCAAATAAGGTAGACTTCAAGCCAAAGTTAATCAAAAGGGACAAAGATGGATATTTCTTACTACTTAAGGGAACCATTCATCAAGAGGATATAACAATCATAAATCTATATGCCCCAAATAATGGAGCACTTACATTCATCAAACAAACACTTCTCAAGTTCAAGAGTAAAATTGACCACAACACAGTTATTCTAGGGATTTCAACACACCTCTCTCACCAATGGATAGATCATCCAAACAAAAACTAAACAAAGAAACCTTAGGCCTCCTTAAAACAATTAATAACTTAGATCTAACGGACATATATAGAATATTTCATCCCTCAGTAAATGAATACACTTTTTTCTCAGCAGCACATGGCTCCTTCTCCAAAATAGACCATATATTATGCCACAAGGCAAATCTCAGCAAATATAAAAAAATAGAAATACTACCCTGCATGCTATCAGACCATAAAGGGATGAAATTGGAAATCAACGACAAAACAAGGAATAAGAAAAACTACTCCAACAACAGGAAGCTAAGCAACATGCTACTGAATGAACGAGGGGTTGAAGAAGACATCAAAGAGGAGATTAAAAAATTCCTAGAGATAAATGAGAACACAGATACATCGTATAGAAATCTCTGGGACACTATGAAGGCAGTAGTAAGAGGAAAATTCATTGCACTGAGTTCATTCTTTAAAAGGAAAAAAACCCAACAAATAAACGACTTAACATCACACCTCCAAGCACTAGAAAAAGAAGAACAGATCAACACCAAGAGCAGCAGAAGACAGGAAATAATTAAAATCAGAGCAGAAATTAATGAAATTGAGACTAAGGAAACAATTCAAAGAATTGACAAAAACTAAAAGTTGGTTCTTTGAAAAAATAAACAAAATTGACAGACCCTTAGCAATGCTAACGAAAAGAAGAAGAGAAAAAACTCAAATCACTAACATTTGTGATGAAAAAGGGAATATCACAACAAACACCTCAGATATACAGAAAATAATTAGAAATTACTTTGAAAACTTGTACTCTAATAAAACAGAAAATACTGAATGCATTGACAGATTTCTAGAGTCATATGATTTGCCTAAACTGGATCTGGAGGCTATACACAATTTAAACAGATCGATTACAAGCAAAGAAATAGAAGATGTCATCAAAAAGCTACCAACAAGGAAAAGTCCAGGACCTGATGGGTTTACAGCAGAGTTCTACAAGACTTTCAAAGAAGAACTAATACCAATGCTCTTCAAACTATTTCAAGAAATAGAAAAAGAGGGAGCTCTTCCAGACTCTTTTCTATGAGGCCAATATTACATTAATTCCAAAGCCAGGCAAAGACACATCCAAAAAAGAAAACTTTAGGCCAATATCTTTAATGAACATAGATGCAAAAATCCTCAACAAAATTCTGGCAAATCGGATACAAAAACATATCAAAAAGATAGTGCACCATGATCAAGTGGGGTTTACTCCAGGGATGCAAGGCTGGTTCAATATTCGGAAATCAATAAACATAATACATCACATCAATAGACTTAAAGATAAAAATCATATGATTATCTCAATAGATGCAGAAAAAGCATTTGACAAAATACAGCACCCCTTTATGTTCAAAACAATGGAAAAACTAGGAATATCAGGGACATATCTCAACATTATAAAAGCTATTTATGCAAGGCCCAGAGCTAACATTATCTTAAATGGAGAAAAATTGAAAGCATTCCCTCTAAAAACTGGAACAAGACAGGGATGCCCCCTCTCACCACTGCTATTTAACATAGTACTGGAAACTCTGGCAAGAGCAATTAGACAGACGAAAGAAATTAAAGGGATCCAGATAGGAAAAGAAGAGCTCAAATTAGCACTATTTGCTGATGACATGATAATCTACCTAGAAGACCCAAAAAACTCTACCAGAAAACTTTTACAACTAGTAAATGAATTTGGCAAAGTAGCAGGATACAAAATCAATACCCATAAGTCAAAGGCATTTTTGTACATCAGTGACAAAGCCTCTGAAAGGGAAATGATGAAAACTACCCCATTTACAATAGCATCAAAAAAGATAAAATACCTGGGAATCAACTTAACAAAAGTGGTGAAAGACCTCTATAACGAAAATTATAGAACACTAAAGAAAGAAATCATAGAAGAACTCAGAAGATGGAAAGACCTACCTTGCTGTTGGATAGGTAGAATCAATATTGTCAAAATGTCCATACTACCAAAAACATTATACAGATTTAATGCAATTCCAATCAAAATCCCAATGTCATTCTTCAAAGAAATAGAAAAAGCAGTCATGAAATTCATCTGGAGAAATAAGAGACCCAGAATAGCCAAAGCAATCCTGAGCAAGAAAAGTGAAGCAGGGGGCATCACCATACCGGACTTTAAATTATACTATAGAGCAATAGTAACAAAAACAGCATGGTATTGGCACCAAAACAGACTGGTGGACCAATGGTACAGAATTGAGGACACAGAGACTAATACATATAATTTCAGCTATCTTATATTAGACAAAGGTGCCAAAAATGTACAGTGGAGAAAGGATAGCCTCTTCAACAAATGGTGCTGGGAAAACTGGAAAGCCATATGCAACAAAATGAAATTAAACCCTTGTCTCTCACCATGCACAAAATTCAATTCAAAGTGGATCAAGGACCTAGGAATTAGACCAGAGACAATACGCCTAATAGAAGAAAAAGTAAGCTCCAATTTCCAACATGTCGGATTAGGCCCCAAGTTCCTTAATAAGAATCTTGTAGCACAAGAACTATTACCAAGAATTAATGAATGGGATAGATTTAAACTGAAAAGCTTCTTCTCAGCAAAAGAAACAATCAGTGAGGTGAATAGAGAGCCAACTAATTGGGAACAAATATTTAATACATGCACATCAGATAGAGCACTAATTTCTAGAATTTATATAGAACTAAAAAAACTTAACACCAAAAAAGCAAATAACCCAATCAATAAATGGGCTAAGGAATTGAAAAGACACTTCTCAGAAGAAGATACACGATTAATCAACAAATACATAAAAAAATGCTCAACATCGCTGGCAATTAGAGAAATGCAAATCAAAACTACTCTAAGATTTCATTTCACTCCAGTCAGAATGGCAGCTATCAAGAACACAAACAACAATAAATGTTGGAGAGGATGTGGGAAAAAAGGCACACTCATACATTGCTGGTGGGACTGCAAAATGGTGCAACCGCTATGGAAAGCAGTATGGAGATTTCTTGGGAAAATGGGAATGGAACCACCCTATGACCCAGCCATCCCACTCCTGGGTCTATTCCCAAAAGACTTAAAAACAGCATATTACAGTGACACAGCCACTTCAATGTTTATAGCAGCACAATTCACAATAGCTAGGTTATGGAACCAACCTAGATGCCCCTCAGTAGATGAGTGGATAAAGAAAATATGGTATATATACAAAATGGAATTTTACTCAGCAATAAGAGAGAATAAAATAATGGCATTTGCAGGTAAATGGATGAAGTTGGAGAATATAATGCTAAGTGAAATTAGTCAATCTCAAAAATCCAAGTACCGAATGTTTTCTCTGATATAAGGAGGCTGGTTCACAGTTGTTGTTGGAAGGGGGTACATAGGATCAGAGGAACACTAGAATGGTCAACGGAAAGGGAGGGGAGGGAGGGGAGTAAGGGGGGGGGTTGGAAAAAAAAATTGGTGGTTGAATGAGAGGATATCATTATCCTAAATGCATGATTGAAGATCTGAATGGTACTTATATACTTTGTATACAAGCAGTTGTATGTAAAAAGATACTAGTGCATGATGAATAAGTAAATAAATAATAAAAAAATTCAAAAAAAAAAAAAAAAAAGAGAAACTTTTCCCGAAGTTTGGAGAATAGATTGTGGTGGAGAGTAAGAATGAAAGCAGAAAGTCTAGGGAGGATGCTGCTCTCCTCTAGGAGAGATGTGGTGGCAGTTCCAACGAGAGTGGGGGCGCTGGAGAGCTAGAGATGGGAACGGATTTGAGGTGTATTTGAAGGAAGGGATATTAGGACTTGCTGCTGGACTGCCGGGGTGGGTAAGGGTAATCAAAGATAATGCAGTTTTCATCCTGGCATCCCCTTTTACTATGAATTTTTAAAACAAGAAGTCCACAACATCCCATTTTAAGAATGAGAAGTTCCAGGTACCAGGGTAGCCCCACGCCCGATGACACGGAGCGGCTGGAGTAGAAGGACTTTTATCAAGAGCCTTGACTTCCTTTATCCTGGAAACTGATGAAAAACCGGATCTCCAGACTTCAAGTTTCGGTTTTATCCATTTGAATACCTCATATGCCAAAGAGGCATCTTATTTCTCCACAAGGCTCAGAAATAAGGGCTTGGATCTCCGCTCAAGTACTTACAAGTGTGTGACGTCAAGCAACTGTTTAAGCCCAGTCGGTTTCTTCGCGAGACAGCGCTTACGGCCAGTTCTTAATGGCACTGCTTTTGATCGCCGCTCCTATTCATGTCATCAGGGTCGACTCCACTCGGAACCAGAGGTCCATTTTCGCTTACCCTGTACCTGGCCCTTTAAGGTCCGCTTGCCCCGCTAGAGAGCGGAGGCGGCACCTCGTGACACTTTAGGAAACGTCGGTAAAAGGCAGCTTCCGTAAAAGATATGCAAGTTCTGAAAACGGACGGATCAACTCCTGCGGTTGGGTAGGGCTGGCTGCGGCTTTACCGGGAAATGCGGAAGCGCTCGGTTACAGCCCCGCCCACCCCTTGTTACGTACGCGGCGCTAGCCACGCCCCCATCCTCTGATTGGCCGGAAAGCTCCGTTATTCAACGCCCCTCTCCCCACCGTCGCGGGCGGAGTCACTTCCGAGTCCCCGCCCCGGGCTCAGAGGCGCGCGACCGGCACCCCTCGCCCTGGTTGGCCTGTCTTTCTGATTGGCAGCCTAGCTCCGCCCCTCTGATTGACTAGCATCTTTCCGCGCCTTTTGGAAGCACCATTACTTGGGCCTTTGTTTGCGGCGGCTCTGGGTGGGCACCGGCGGCCTCCTGGGGAGACAACCGGCCCGAGACTGCAAGCAAAATGCGTGAGGGAGATGGGTCGTGGGGAGACCCACTGCCGATCCCACCTCTTAGGATCAACTCATTTCTCTCACTGCCCTTAAACCGGCCTTAGACCATCGAGTTTCCAAGATTCGACCTTCGGGGCCTTGGATTCCACAGGTGCTCAAGGAGTCCTCAAAGCCCTCTCCCCTCCTCCTGCTCCACCAGGATACCCCAGGGGCTCTCCTTTTTCTCTTTAGCCTTGCCCACTTATTCGACCCCTCCGGAGACCCAACTGGACAGGCCCTCTCCATCTTGGGGACAGTCTCTCTCTGCACTCTCCCCTTGCATCCTCTCCCTCCTCTCCGTCTCTAGTCCTTGCCTCTCTTCCCCAGATTTCCCACGTTCTAGAGGCTCTCACCTCGCTGTCCTCTTCTCAGTTCTATCATCCCCCCTCCCCGCTGTCTAGTCCCAGCCTCCTAAGAGCACCTGGGAAATCACACAGACTACAAGGAGTGGTAGTCGGAGTCTTAGTCTGTCGTTTGGGTGGTTATAACAAAGTACCACAAACGGAGTAATTAATAAAAAGAAATGTGTTTCCCACAGTTCTGGAGACTCAGAAATCCAAGGCGAAGGTGATGATGGATTCCACGTCTGGGCAAGGTTTGCTTCCCGGTTCATTGGCATTGCCTTCTGCCTTTGCTTTCTCTAGCAGAAGGTAAGGCAGTTCTCTGGGGCCTCTTTTATAAATGTTCCAATCTCATTCATGCGGGAGCTTTCCTGACTAATCACCTCCCAACACATGGAAAACTCTAGGGAATTTTACCCACCAGGGTTCTGTAACTAACATTTTATTAAATTTGCATTATTGCGTGTCCATCTGACCATTGCTTTACCCATTACACCACTGCCTGACTTTTTTGATAAATTTCAAACTAAGAGTCTCCCCTAAACCCTGCAGCACATGTATCATTAAAGTTCACCAGTTGTTTCTTTTGAAACACAGTTTACAATGAAATGCACAATCTTTTTAAAGTTGTTTTTAAATTTTTAAATTCATTTTTATTTCTTAAATTGACACATAAAAATTGTACATATTTATGAGTATCGTGCTGTTTCTAAACGTATATATTATGTAGTATTCAAATCAGAGTATGCTTATCTATCTCCTCAAATATTTATTTCATTGTAGTGAAAACATTTAAAATCTTTTCTCCTAGTTTTATTTTTTTTGTACTGGACATTCAGACACTGAGCCCTATCCCCTATTTTGTATTTTTATTTAGAGACAGCGTCTCACTGAATTGCTCAGCGCCTTGCTTTTGCTGAGTCTGGCTTTGAACTTGCAATCCTCCTGTCTCAGTCTTGCAAGCCCCTGGGATTACAGGCTTTCACCACCATGCGGCCCTCCTAGCTTTTTGGAAATATATGGTTATCATATCACACCAGAACTCATTTCTCCTATGAGACTGTACCTGTTCACCAGCCTATGAGCCCCCAACACACACACACACACACACACACACACACACACACACAGACACACACACGCTTTCCTGTCAAGATGTTAAGCATGGCTATCACCAGGAAGTTCCCTCTTCCCTCTCCCCAGTCATTTCCTGCCAACCCCCTTCACAGGCAACCATTGTTCTGTTCTGATTTTTGTTTTTATTCGTCATAAATTCTCTCTCTCTCTCTCTCTCTCTCTCTCTCTTCTTTGATACTGGAAATTCTACTCATGGCTTTGCTTGTGCTAGGCAAGCGCTCTACTCCTGAGCTTTACCCTAGCCCCCCTCCCTTTTTAAAAAATATTTTATTTATATGCTTTAGTTGTACACCATGCATTTATTTTTACATGGTGCTGAGGATCTGAACCCGGGCCGCACACGTGCTAGGTGAATGCTCTATCGCTGAGCCACAACCCCAGCCCCTACCCCCAGCCCTTTTAAAAATTTTATTTTGAGACAGAGTCTCGTTAAGTTGACTTGGCTGGCCTTAAACTTATGATCCTTCTGCCTAGTCTCCCAAATCTCTGGGATTATGGGAGTGCGCCTTTATGCCTGGCACCATAAAATTCATTTTGACTAGGCAAATATTTGAGCTGGGTCTTGTAGGATGTAGGAATTTCCCAGGCAGACAAAGGTCATTCAGGCACAAGAAAGAATATGTGCAAATTCAGGAAATTAAAAAAATATATATATCTGGTGTTGGGGTGTAACTCCGTGGCAGAGCTCTTGCCTGGCATGCATGAGACCCTGGGTCTGGTCCCCAGCACTGCAAAGACAAAGAAAGCAAGAAGAAATGATATGTCTGAAGATTCATCAGAGGAGTGATGAAAACACAGACCAAAAGGCAGATAGGACCAGCTTATGCAGGGTCTTCATTATTGGTGGGGAGGGGAAAGCTTGAACTGTGCTCTGTTAGGCAGTGGGGAGCCTGTAGACATTGTTTTAAAAAATATTTATTTACTTTAGTTGTACACAATGTAATGCATTATGTTTACATGGTGCTGAGGATCGAACCTGGGCCGTGCACGGGCAAGGCAAGCGCTCTGCCTCTGAGCCACAGCCCCAGCCCCAGTGTAGAAATTTTTGAGCAGAGGGAGAATCATAATTGGTTAGATATTTAGAAAAATCATGTATGTCAGTTTGGAAGGTCAAGACAATTCAGAAATCGGCAATAATGAGAGGGAATTGCAGGAACTTGTTAAGATCACGGGCATGAAAATTCAACTGGCATGTTGAGTGATGTCACAGCCTGACTCTGCCCCTGAACAGCTGTGTCGCCTAGGGCAAGTTACTGAGCCTCTCTGAACTTCAGTTTCACTGTGGGGCTAGCTAATAACGCTTGTTTCAGTGTTGTTGTTGATTTGAGAACACTGCAGAGTCAGAGTATGTACCAGGCCCAGCATGGAGCTCTTTCTCCTTGAGCAACCCATCAGTGGCACGTGGACATCTGTGCTCTTTAACATCCACTTACACACACGCACACTCCAAGTGGCAGAATGTGGACAATCAAAATCAGCAGTCACAGGGAAGGTAGAGGAAGCAGCCCCACCTGATATTTACAACAAAAATAGCTAGGATTGTTGGTGTGGGGAGGGAGGGGCAAGTCAAAGTTGTCCCTAAGATTTGGAGTATGGGGGTCTGGGGTAGATGGCAGTGTGGGGAGAGGACGAAGTGCTTTGGGGGTCGTTGAGGAGGGTGTGGGAGCATGCAGATGGCTTGGACCCGGTGAGGTGCTATGGGCAGTCAGAGAGGTCTGAAACAGAAGTAGCCATGGCGCCCTCTAGCGCTGGAGGCTGTAGGTGCAGGGTGGGACTCTACTGGGGAGGGGTCTTCTCTGCGCCCCAGGTCCACTGTGAGGGTTGCAGATGTTCTGTTCGGCTCTCCTAGAGTGGGACAGGAGTTGGCTGACTGTTTTCCTGCTTCAGAGGTTGTCAGTCATTTGACAGAACACCACCATCTGGGTAACTCAGGAAGACAGAAATTTCTTTCTTAGTGCAGATGGCTGGAAGCCCAAGATCAAGGTGCAGGCAGGTCCATGGTGTGATGTGGCCCACTCCCTGGTTCACAGATGGTGCCTTCTACTGTGACCTCATGTGGTGGAAGGGGAAGCACTCTGGGGTTTCTTTGAGGAGGGCACGGATTCCATTCATGAAGGCTCCGCCCTCAGGACCTGGTCACCTTCAAATTCTGTCACATTAGGGGTTAGGATTTCCTTCTTTCCTCCTCCTCCTCTTCTTCTTCCTTCTTCTTCCTCTTTTTCCCCTCCTCCTCTACCTCCTCCTCCTTCTCCTTCTTCTTTTTGGTACTGGTGATTGGACCCAGGGGTGCTTAACCACTGAGCGACATGACAAGCCCTTTTTATTTTGAGATAGGGTCTTTTTAAATTGCTTAGGGCCTCACTAGGATGCTGAAGCAGGCCTTGAACTTGCAATCCTTCTGCCTCAGCCTCTGGAGCCACTGGGATTACAGGTGTGTGGCACCATGCTCGGCCTACATTAGGGTTTAGGTTTTCAATACAAAATTTTGGGGAGACACAGGCAGTGTATAGTGGGTCAAGTGGGCACCAAGCTTCAGCTGTCTAGAGAGAATCTCACCCCAAAAGGTCACAAGAAGCCACGTATCATCTTCCAGCAGTGGAACTGGAGAAGGTGTGGAAGGAGGTGGGGACCACAGCTCTCAGGTCAAAAGATGGAGGAATTGAGGAACCTCACTGGGCCTGCCCAAGTCCTTATGCTTTTGCTCGGTGAGAACCAGGGTTTGGATACCCACCCTGCAGAGGGCCAGCTGGCTTTAGACACAGAGCACCTTTGGCCATCAGAGACCTCAGCTGTGTGGCCAGTTAGGCCAAGAGTCACTTTTCCCATTAGCTGTCCCTCCTTTGGGCCCTAATACCTTGAGAAACAAGGTCATGAAGTGGGAATGGCAAGAAAGGATCTTAGAGCCAATGTCCTACCTGTCCTCTCCTGTGGTCAGGTGACAGACGGAACCTATGCTGGACAAAGAGGAGAGGTGATGGGATTTAAACTGAATTTGGGGTTAAGATTTAAGATCAGGCTGAGTTTTATTTTATTTTTTGGTGCTGGGTATTGAACTCAAGGCTGCTTAACCACTGAG
Source organism: Tamias sibiricus (assembly GCA_025594165.1). NCBI lineage: Eukaryota > Metazoa > Chordata > Mammalia > Rodentia > Sciuridae > Tamias > Tamias sibiricus. The sequence goes on along the minus strand of CM046672.1, from coordinate 60,038,126 downwards.
CCACATCCCCAGCACTTTTTTATTTGAGACAGGGTCTTGCTAAGTTGCTCAGAGCCCGGCTAAGTTGTTGAGGCTGGCCTCAAACTTGTGATCCTCCTGCCTCAGCCTCCTGAATCATTGGTGTTTATAGGTATGTGCCACTATGCCTGCCTCAGATCATGACTGGGGAGTCATATAATGTCTAAGACATTGTTAAGGGATGAGAAAAAGTTTTCACAGCATGATTCAATCAGTGATTAGCGAAGCAGAACTGTGTTATCCTTATATTCCCTAGAGATAATGGTCTTGATTAATTGGTTCAAGAGAGTATCTGGCAGTTCCCAAAGTCCAAGCTGGGTCTTCTGACTCCAAGCCTAGTGTTGTTTTCTCCCTCATTTACACAGCATTGCCTTTCCCCATGAGTGTTGGCCAAATGCCCACCCTCCCTCCAAGTCCCAAGCCACTACTGCAGAAGTCAGGCCCTGAACACACATGTTTTGAAGTTACTGACCCCTGGCCAAAGTTGTGCTAGCAGCAGAGTCCTGTATTTTCCAAGGTCAGACAGACGGTCAAGGATTGCTGTCATAGCAGGATTCGGGGGTAGATAGAGAACAGAATCTCTCATCCTTTTTGTGGCTTGTTTCCCTTTTTCTTAAGACTCTTCCAGCACCCACGTGACTCGAAACTTCGCTAAAGGGAATTGCTCAGCCTGCAGTCATCAGGCACGGTGAGGTCTATCCGAGGTGGACCCCCAAGTCTGCTGTTGAGCTGCATGACCTTAAGCAAGACCCTGTCCCTCTTTAGCCTCATCTAGAAAATGAGGTGGTCACAGGGGTGACCCCACAGGATGCCTCTGTAATGCTGTTACCCTACATGCACTGGCTTCTGGGGGTCAGCTGCAGTCCTTGTAGCTGATTTGGTTATGGTCTCGCTAATTTGCTTAGGGCCTCGATAATTTGCTGAGGCTGTCTTTGAACTTTTGATCTTCCTGCCTGAGCCTCCCAAATTGCTGGGATTACAGGTGTGCACCACTGTGCCTGGCTCCCACTGTAACAGGTACTTTCTGGACAATTCAGAGGAGGCCAACATAGTGTCAACTGTAAGAACCTGGGCTCTCAGGTCAGATTTCCTAGGATGAATTTTACTAGTGGCCTATCATCTTTCATACCTCAGTATGCTCTCCTGTGAGATAGAGAAATAAATAATATATATATATAGAAGAACTCTTGGCAAATCCATTGTGAAGCTTTTGTTGTTGTTTGCAACAGGGATTCTCACCTGGGAACCAGATCAGTTTATTAAACTGTCCTTAGTAGAGCTCAGAACCACCAAGAGGTTTTTTTTTTTTTTTTTAATGTACGAGGATTTGAACCCAGGGCACTTACCACTAAGCCACATCTCCAGCCCTTTTTTTTTTTTTTTTTTTTTTTTAATTTTGTGATAGGGTCTAAGTTGCGTAGGACTTCACTAAGTTGCTGAAGGTGGCCTCAAAATTGTAATCCTCTTGCCTCAGCCTCCCAAGTCACTGGGATTGTAGGTACACACCACTAAAAGCTAAGAGGGTCTTTTTGAATGAGTTATGACTACTGAATAAAATTATGAGTTCTTCAGTTTTCTTGTGGTTCTATGTCATAAGAATTTTTACACACTAACTTCTTTGTAATATTAATAGTAGTAAATATATTGCCTCTTGGTGCCTCTGATGAGATGGAGTGTGGCTGGGCAAAGGACTGTCCACATGACTGTCAATCATGGACTGTCAATCATCTCAGAAATAAGAAAGGCTGTCTGGCCACCTCATCTAGGGAGGAAGCAGTGACAAGCTTGTGTCTGTGGGTTGGCTAGGGTTATGGTCTCTTCCCGCCACCAAGAGTGGGTGGGTGGTGGGTCTTCTTAGAAGGATAAATAATTAGATAACAAACTCTTTTGTCAGTAATGGCTAAGAAACCAGTGCAAAAAAAAAATGTTGATTTCTATTGAATATTATTTTAGGTAGCCAAATTAAGAGGTTTCAAAACAGATTCTGGACCTGTTTCTTAAAGTTCTGACCCTTTTCTTGCTAACTTTTTAAATAAAAAGAATCAGTTAATTGGGGCTTGGTAAGATAAAGGGAGATTTTCCTGGTCTTTGGTCAAAAATCCCTTTATAGTTTTTTGCAAGTATTTAAATTGGATAATATAGGCCCTGAACAGCAGCACTTGGAAGATAGTAAGCACTCAATATATGCCAACCGCTCCACAATTAGACAAAAGTGTCACAAATACATAGCTCTGGGTTTGAGAGGGTCTGGCTGAAGTGGATGTTATCTCTGAACATGATCTACTATTCTCTTGCTCTGATCCAACACAAAGATTGTTTACTAATATCATTCCTCTATCTAAATTTGGAAAACGTCAGTGAATCCCCGACCAGCTTTTTCTCACAGTCTAAGTGGTTTAATTTTGGAATTAGACGTTTTCTTTTGTAATCCTTTCCTTGCTGTTTGGCATCTAGACCCTGTTGACTATCAAGGAGGCTTCTGGCCTGGGGCTCTCTGGGCTGCTTTTCGCTCAGGAGTGCCCCCTGCAGGAGAGATCATGAAACAGTTTTTGGGGGAACTGTGGATTTGGAGTCAGCGCTGTGAACTGGACTCCGGGTTCTGCTCTTGGCTCCTGTGTGGCTTCAGATAAGCTGATTGAGCTCTCTGAGTTCCAGATATCTTCAAACGAAGACACCCTCTGTCTTAAACAGTTTTTTACTGAAGGATACAGCTATAAGTGATTGGTTTACCATGTGACGTGCAGCAGTTCTGGAGGTTCAAGGGTAGTGTCCTGGCACCTCTCAGCGTTGGTAAAGGCCCTGTGGCTACATCCCAGCATGGCGGCTGGCACCTTGGTGGCAGAGAGAGAGCCAGGTCATGTGGCAAGACAGGAAGCCAGAGAGTGGACAAAGCCGGGCTTGTAAATTCTTCTCTGAGAGCAAGTCACTCTGCGAGGTAGGCACAATCCCTTCCAAGGGCGATGCTCCGCCACCTAGCACCTGCCCCTGGGCCCCGCCTCCTGCAGGTTCCACCCCTCAACAGGGCCACACTGGGAGACCCAGCGTCCAGCATTTGTGCCCTTGAGGACACACACTCAAATCCTGTCCAAGTCATAGCAGCGACCTCCAGAGGCCCCCAGCTGTCAGAGTTTGCGAGATTGAAGCTTAGCCAGGATGGGCCTGCATGTGTATGAAAAAATGTCTCCTTTGCTTCTCCAAACACTGTATTCAGAGAAGGCCGCTCAGGACGGATCTGTTAGCTGTTTCCCACAGCCTGGGTCTGGGATGGGGCCGCCCTTCTTGGAGGATGTTTTGAAATGAGAGACTTAGTGCCTGTTCCTTGAGGCTCTTTATTGCCTGCCTTTCTCCCCAGCTGAGGCCCGGTTCCTAAAGCCTGGGAGCCCTCAGTGGAACTTGATCTCCTCGTAATCTGTGTGGGTGTCTTTGGGCATCTGGGTGGCCCACGTTCTGAGGCCCGGGAAGGTGAGGGCAGCATAGTGGAGCTCCTCGGGGTCATTCTTGGGGTCCAGGGCTTGAGTGGACGACCTGGGCTCCGGGCGACCGAGGGGAGCAGAATGCAGCTCCTTGGGGTTCTTCCTTGGTTCTGGGGAGGGAGTGCCGGAGAGGGCGTCCCAGAAGGCTGCTTGGTGTGACCGTCCGATCCCGAGCCTGAAAGGACAACAACAAATGCTCAGACCTACCCCGTGCCAGGCGCTGACGGGGAAGGGGTTGGGCTGGGGTGACGCGAGCCCTCGATCCATCTTGGGGCCAGAGCAAACGCTAGACAAGCAAAAGTGTAGCAGTGAATCCCTGAGAACTTCAAGCAGAGGGAGAAGGCAGTGGAGAGGAGGGTCACTATCCGGGTGTGCAGGAGGAGGAAGCACCACCGGAGACACGCCTGCGCTCCGGTCACAGCAGCTGTGTTCACCGAGGGCCGAGAGGGCCGACCTGTGAGTCCCGCACGGAGGAGCAGGTAGAGCCCACGTGGCAGGTACAGTGATCTTGCTCGGCCACACGGGGAGGAGCCCTGCCGTCTGTACAACACGGACGTGTCTGGAGGGCTGGGCAGAGAGTGGCGTCCCTGTGTGTGAGGACGAGCAAGCCAGCCCAGTGGGCAGCAGGGGAGTCTGGGGAGACAGGTGGGGCACCAGGTCAGCAGGGGCCTGGCTCACCCTGGGGCGCTAGACGTCGCTGGAAATGACATGTTTTGATTTATGGACTTATTTAAATTTATGTCTTATATATAGAGTCAGAGGAAATTGCAAAAAATAGCACAGGGCTGGGCGCGGTGGCCATGCCTGTAATCCCAGCACTTGGGAGGCGGAGGCAGGAGGATCATGAGTTCAAAGCCAGCCTCAGCAATGGAGAGGCACTTAGCAACTCAGTGAGACCCTGTCTCTAATCACATACAAAAAAGGGCTGGGGATGTGGCCCAGTGGTTGAGTGCCTTTGAGTTCAATTTCTGGTACCAAAAAAAAAAAAAAAAAGCACAGGCAGGTCCCACATGCCCTCTGCCTGGTTTTCCCAGTGGTCACATCTTGCATAGCTGTGGGGCACCATCCAGACGAGGTACAATGTGTGTGGCGTGTTCTGTGGGATGGTGTCACCTGGCTGGTGCTGGGGGCTGCACAGAGTCTCCTCCAAGTTCGTATGCTGAGGGCCTAATTCCTAACACCTCAGGATGTGACTGTGTTTGGAGACAGGGTCTTTAAAGAGGTAACTAAGGTAAATCGAGGTGGTCTGGACGGGCCCTAGTCCTGCACGACTGTGGATCACAGATGCACATGGAGGAAAGACGGCGGAAGACCCAGGGAGGAGACGGCCATACAGGCCGAGGAGGGTCCTCAGGAGAGACCAGCCCTGCCTTCACTTATCAGGGACTTCCAACCTCACGCGTGTGACAGAACAGATTTCTGTTGTTTAAGCTGCCTGTTCCAGGGTTCTTTGTTACAGCAGTGGCACAGACTGATACACACAGGTAGGCCCATGGGACTGCTGCAGCGGATCCAGGACTGCACATCACCAGCACACTCCTCTTGCTGACCTATGAGTCCTGCCCACGGCCCAGCCCCTGTTCTCTATCTCTGTAATTTCATCATTTTGACAGTGGATGGGTATTGAATGAGACTGGCCTTTTCCACTTTTTTTTGGTCCCTAACACCCACCCAACCTGTTGCATGCTTCAGGAGCGAGTTCCTCTAGGTGCTGAGTAGAATTCCATGGGATGGTGTGCCACTTGTTGGATGTCATGGGGTGGGGGCCCAGTGCACGGAGGGTGCAGGCAGAAGGTGGCTGTGGGGGCTGGGGGAGGGAGTCAGGGCTGTGGCGGTGGGGGGGGGCAGCGGTGGCTTGGGTGTGTGTTGAGGGGACTTGCCGATGGTTGGTTGTGGGGAGAGGAGAGAGGTGTGGAAGATGGTTCTGGGCTCTGGGCTCGGTTGGGCAGCCGTGGTATCATCAGCTAATGTGGGGACAGAGCAGCAGGAGGCAATAATGAGAGAGTTGTTCAGAAACTGGTTTGGGGCAGGCTTGGTGTGAGATTCCCACCAGACATCTGGGTGGAGATGCTGCGTGGCAGGGGGGTGTGGGTGTGGAGCACAGGGAAGAAGCCAAGGGCAAGTTTTGGGGTTGTCAGCAGATAGGTGCAGGCTCCTGATTATACCCAGCATTTGCTGAACACTCGCTAGGGACCAAGTGCTCCTCTGAACAGTCTGCAGGTACACCGTATTTAACACCTAGGACAACCCTAAGGGGTAGACACTACTGTTGTCCCCATGTTACAGTTCAAGAAATTGAGGCACAGAGAAGTTAAGTGACTTGTTTCAAAACACAGAGCAACAAAGGCAGGATTTGAGCCCAGGTGGGCGGACTTCAGAGTCCTCCCCTGAGAGGACTGACTCTCTCTCAATGACTGTAATCATTAAGTAGCTGTCTTGGATGGCAGTGTAAGGAGGAAACTGGTGCAAATGGAAGAAAGTGCCTGTGCTCTAACCCCCAAACCAGCTCAGAAAGAGACAGAGGCAGGACTGAAGGCCGGGAGGAGGATTTGAATCCAACACTTGATTCTTTGTCCGCCTTGACGTCTCCAAGGCAAGGGCGGGTCAGGGCAGGGAAGGACGTGTGCAGGACAAGAAGGGGCCGCTTTGATCAGACAGAAAGGATTGGCAGCAGCGTGGCCACTCACCCGGGGACCGGCCTTGGGGACCACGTTGATGTACTCCAGGATGCTGCTGCCGCGGGAGACCTTGGGCCTCGCCTCCTTGGGCCTCGCCCCCGCCCGGGGCGGCGCCTTCCGCAGAGTCTTCACGCTGAGGGAAGCGACAGAAGCGACCCTGGCATGCCGCTCGCTGTCGCCCCTGCCCTTCCCCAGCGCCAGGCCCCGCGATGCCCCTCCCACTCACATGGCCAGGACGAGGCCGAGGGACAGACAGCCGTGACGCCGATTCCCAGAAACACTCCGCGGGAGAACGCGGTGGGGACGGGCTCGTCTGCACAAGGAGAGGGCCGCTGCGCACCGGGCCAGGCCTCCCAGCACCCCAGCTCTGCGCCAGCCGCGGGACCCCGCGCCTGCCCACCCAGCCACCACCCCTGACCTGGCAGCAGCAGGACGGTGGCGCTCCGGGTGCCGTGGGCGTTCCGGGCCTCACAGCTGAGCCTGAGGCCGGAGCTGAGCGCCCCGTGGAGGCTCAGGGAGCTGTTGGCCCAGGGCCCCGCGGAGCTGGAGGCGACGCTGAGGGAGGCGTCGCTGCTGTTCCCCTCCAGCAGCCCCCCCCCCAGCCGCCAGTGCAGGGCGGGGGCGGGCCGGGCGCGGGAGGAGCAGCGGCAGCGCAGAGCCGCGGCCTCCCGGGAGCAGGAGGGTCCCAGCAGCCGCGGGGGGTCTGAGGAGCGGAGGGGCAGGGTCAGCAGGCGCCACAGCCTCCCGGCCCCAGGCGTGCCCTCCGCCACTCACAGTGCACAGAGAGGCGCAGGGAGATGCGCTGGGAGCCCAGCGGGCTCTGGGCATGGCAGGTGGCTTCTCCTTCGTGCTCGCTCTGCACCCAGGGCAGCTCCAGGACCCCAGGCTCTGAGGGCCACTCAGGGCTCAGGGTCCGCGTCCCCCAGGTCCAGCTCAGCCTGGCTGGGGGGTTGCTGTGGGCGACACAGACCAGGCGCAGGCTCTGGCCCTCCAGGACCGGGAGGGACGTGCCGTTCCTGATGACTTCCAGGACTAGGGGGAAGAGGCAGAACTGACCTGGGCCACCTGGGCCCGCAACGGGGCACCCAGAGGCCGGCTTCCTCTCTGCCCTTCCTACCTGTCCTGTTTTTCTTGGGAAACTGTCACTCTCAGGTCCTCTGGAGGATCTGCGATGGAGACAGGGAACCAGCTCAGATGGGGCCCGGCTGCCCTCTGGGCGGAGGATCCAGCCCAGGAGACTGAGGTCGGGGTGGGCGGAACCACCTGCTGGGTGGACGCTGACTGCCCAGTGGTCCCATGGGGTTCCAGGCCCCAGAGCTCCGGACCCTGCCATGGCCCCTGCCCCCTCCTCTGCGCCCCTCCCAGACCAGGCCCTTCTGGTCACACTCACACTGCACAGAGAGGTCCAGGGTGCCCTGCTGGGAGCCCAGCCTGTTCTCTGCTCGGCAGGTGTAGCGCCCCGAGTCTCCAGCCTTCACCGCGGGCAGCTCCAGCTCCAGGGTTCTGGGGCCCAAGGGGCAGGACCAGGAGAGGACTCTATCCTCCAGCACCCAGCTCAGAGTGGCGGGGGGATTGCTGTCAGCAGCACAGAGGAGCCGCAGGAGCTGGCCTTTCTGGACTTCCAGATGTGGGGCGTTTCCCGGGGACTCTGGGGCTGGAGGGGGGCAGACAGAGCAGAGCTGCAGAAAGACGTCCCCCACCCCCCAGGCCTCGTCACTTCCCAGAGGGCACTGACCAGCCCCCTGGGCCCTCAGTACCCGATGTGTTGCTGCGGAGAGAACACGGATGACAGGTTCCTTAGGGGCGTCTGCAAGAGAGTGGGAGCTGGCTTCAGGGGGGATGTTTTGTTCCTCACAACAAGAAAGGACTCCCTGGGAAGAGAAAGTGTGACCATTCCCACAAGGACAAGTGACCAAGCACCACCAAAGGCCCCAGCCCTTCTCAGGGCCCAGGCAACACCTGGGCCACTGCACCTCCCTCTCTGTGGACTCTGCGGTCCTCGGAGCTGCGGGCTCCGCCTGACCCCAATGTGTGCAAAGTCACTCACAGGCCACGCTCAGCTGGACGGTCCTCTGTGTGCTCACGCCCCGCCTGGGGAAATCCACTCGACAGTGAGCGCAGTGCCATGGTCCTGGGGCTCCGGGGTGAGGCTGAGCTCTGAGGAGTGGGAGGTTGGTGGCCATGTTCTCTTGGAGGAGACGGCAGCCGTGGTCCAGGAGAAAGAGGGGACCGGGCATTGCTGGAAGGCCCAGTTAAACACACACAGAACTGTCCACGGGCTTCCCGGGCTCCAGGGTCTCAGGAAGGAAGACATCTGGCTTCTGAGTTAGGACTGGAGAGAGGGGGCCAAACCTAGTACTCTGGAGTGTGTCCCCCAGAGCCCATCCAGCCCAGGTCCCTGTGCGTCGCCTGCAGTTGGTCCCCAGCGTGAGAGGCAGGGCGTCCCCAATGCATCCCGTACCTGTCACTTCCAGGGAGAACTTTTTTGGGAAATTAAATTTCACTCGAGGTCCTCTCTCCACCCGGAAGAAGTAGGTCGCCTTGTCCCCCAACTGTGCGTCTGTGATCATCAGGGAGCAGTCCTCCTTGTTGGGGTCCCCCACGAGCTGGAATCTGTGCTGGGTCAAAATTGCACCTGTCGACGAGGGTTGTTGGTGGCCACTGAGTTCCCGTGTCCGTGTTGGTCTTGTCCTTGAACCAGTATCCATGAACTGGGCGAGAGTCAGTGCCGGGGCTGTCCCTGGGGTAGGAGAAGGAGCAGGACACGACCACAACACAGGCCCTCCTGCATCGTCACCGACTCGGGCAACCCGCAGCCAGTACTTCTCTTGCTGAGCCTGCGACCCTGAGGGGAGACAGAGGCTCAGCCTGCAGCCCAGCCCAGCCCGACCAACGGGTCCCCGGTGCCCCCGCCACTCACCACCCAACAGCAAGGACAGCAGTGGCGGCAGGAGTAGCATCTTGAGGCACTGGGACCTGCTGGAGACGGCTAGGCTCCTGTCCCCTCCTGCTGCGCCGATCAGTGAGCGCAGAAGGGGAAGCTCCGGCGGAAGCGGGGTCTGGGCACTGGAGCGTGAAAGGAGCGCCTCCCACCTGGCCGCTCCCCTCTCCGTTCTGTCTGGGGCGGGGCTCTGCCTGGCCTGGGGGCTGCGGGGTCTCCCAGCCACCTCTGGGTGGGGGAGGGCAAGGCAGTGCCTGCCTGGGGCCTGGCTGTGGGTGGGTGCGGGGCAGTGGGGGCGCCCCTGCCGGCCCGGGTCACTGAGCAAGCAGAAGTGAAAGTGCCCAGGGAGCAGCTGTCCTGGGGGTCCTGGGGGCGGCGGGTGCAGGGGGAGGGGGCTGGTCCCGCCAGACAAGACAGACACCTGGGAAATTCACTTTCCGATTAGAAAAAGGAATAATCTTTTAGTTGTCGGGCTGTGTGTGTGTGTGTGTGTGTGTGTGAGTGTGTAAGAATATATCTACTTAGGCTATTTTGGGGGGGGGAGGGCGGGGTTTACCTGAAATCCAACTTTGACTAGATGCCTTGCTTTTTTGGTCTCCCGCATTCTTGCAACCCTGGGACTCCTCCCTAGTGACCACTGACCTTCCCACCTCCACCAGGCTGCTGTCCACTTCCCCATCTCCCCTTCCTCTTCTGTCACACAGTTGTCACCAAGCTTGTAATCCCTGTTTGTGACTTGAGCTCCCAGGCCAGAACTGGGCCCATGCTGGGGGGTGTTGGGCCATGTTCGGGGGGTGGAGCCGGTGAAGGAAGCTCCGGGTTTATATCCCATCCCCCTGCTTGGACCACGCAGGGACCCGAGGCTTATCCACCAGCCGCCGTGCCCCTCATGCCCTGGCACTGTGCGGCTTGTGGGTGCAACACGGGAAACCCCACAAGGATCTGATAAATAAAGATTGTTCTCCTCCTCCTCCTCCTCCTCTCTCCTCCTCCTTCTGTACTGGGGATTGAACCCAGGAGTGCTCCACCAGTGACCTACATTCCCAGTCCTTTCTATTTATTTTTACTGAGACAAGGTTACTGAGACAGTTACTGAAGCTGGCCTCAAACTTGCGATCCTCCTACCTCGGCCTCCCCAGCAGCTGGGATTCCAGGCATGCACCACAGTGCCCAGCAGTAGATGAAGATTCTTAAGAATAGAAAAGCACTAAGGGTGCCCAGAATGCCAGGGGTGCAGGGCAGGCCTGAGTGGAGGACCCTGGAGAGAGCGTGGTCATTTCTTTCTGGTGGAGGGAAGTCAAGATGGGTCTCCCGGAGGAGGTGACCTTTGGTGTCCCTGCCTGCCCCTGTTTTTGCTCTCGTGTCCGTTGGATCAGCCTGCTCAAGCTGCTGCGACTTAGTGTATTCCACCCTCCCTTGGATACAGGTTGGATTCAACCAACTGCTGACAGAAAGCACTAGAAAATATTTGTGTCTATCCTGAGTATGGACTGATTTTCTGTCCCTGTCATTATTCCCTAAACCATAGAGTAGGACACCTTCATCATCATTCACATTGTGTTAGAGACCGTAAGTCACCTAGGGGTGACTTCCAGCCTATGGGAAGAGGTGCGTGGGTTGTGGGGGGACCTGAGCTTCCACAGGTGGCTCTGGAACCAGCCTCCCGTGGAAACCAAGGATGGCTGTGCCACAGGTTGAGGGACTGAAACACAGAATCTGTTTTCCTCACAGTCGGGTCCTCAGGTGGTCCTGACTGTGTCTGTGACCTAGTCTTGTTTCACAAAGACACGAGTCGCATTGGATAAGTCCCGCCCTCCTAGTGACCTCATTTTAATGGAATCACCTACCTGCATGAAGACCCTGTCTCTAAGTAGAGTCACATTCTGAGGTTTTGGGGGCTAAGATCTCAACGTGTGAGTTTGGGGGTGTCATAGTTCAGCTAGTTACAACCCCCTTCCACCTTCACTCTGATCCCCTGGCCCCCATGGCCCAACCTGACCTTCTCTGGGGCAAACCAGCTTCTTCTCCTGGGAGAGCCCTCGTGTTGGGAGATGCTACCTGCTCCTCTCTACAGAGCCCACAGAAAAGGATCCGGGTGAGAGGGAGGAAAGGATGCCTGGTCCTGTCCCAAATGAGTGGACAGCTGAGCCCTCACTGAAGCATGGCCCAGCCCACCTCTGCCTTGAGCATTTCCATACCACCACGGGACTGGCTGGCAGCAGTCAGGAGAGGGCAAAGCCCACCCTTCGTGGGTTTCTCTGGACCACTGTTCCCTGCTGCTTCCAGAGTCAGAGAAGGGAGGAGGATACTCTGCCACCTTGGGTTGAAAGATGCCATTTGTCAACCTCCAGGCCTCTCCAGGCCGACCCCACTTAAGAGTGTGGACACCCTTGGAGTAGATCTCACTTTGAACCCCAGATCGAATCCCTGTCAATCTAAATAACAGAGGGATCCTCCAAAGACAAAGAAGTTTAATTGGGAGTTGCCTTGCAATGGACATGTGCATGTCTTCAAGGAGGCCAGGGAAGAGGAAGCTTCAAGATGAGCTGGTAAAGGAAGGTGTTCTGCAACACTGTCGGCACAGGTCCCTGCCGAAGTCTTCTCTTCTCTTCTCTTTCTTCTAATAGGAACTGAACCCAGGGCTGTGCTACCACTGAGCCACACCCCCAGCCCTCCTTTATTTTTTATTTGAGACAGGTCCTCACAAGTTGCCCAGGCTGGCCTTGAACTTACAATCTTCCCGCCTCAGCCTCTCCAGTAGCTGCGATCACAGACATGGGCTACCATGAACTGCAGAAGTGCTTTCTGTCTAGGTTTCTGTGGCCTTTGCACAAGACCAAGTTCTGCAGAGTCTTTGTGACAGTCCTTGTTTGCAGGCACATGTGTGTAAGACCCGACCCCCTCCTCATGACCTCATAGGTTTGTTTTTGCCAGGGCTGTACACAAGTGATTATTTATTTATTTATTTGTATTTTATTGAGACAGGGTCTCACTGAGTTGCTAAGTGCCTCGCCATTGCTGAGGCTGGCTTTGAACTCACCATCCCTCCTCCTGCTCAGCCTCCCAAGTGCTGGGATTACAGGTGTGCTCTACCGCGCCCGGCTCTATTTTGGTTCTGAAAACTTTCAGCTCTGCAGATGTGGAGGTGAGGAGGCTGCAGACTCCACTCCCAGGTGAAGACAGCTTGGAGTCTGGCAAGTCTCGTGTGCTGAGCCAAACTGCAGCAGAGGAGTGGGCAGGGGGTCCTTCAGTGAGGCAAAGCAGTCTGCAGGCAGTGGCCTGGGGTTCCTGGAGGTGGCTTTGAGACCGTCAGCTACTCTCCCCTTTCTCTGCAACCTTGAGCATACCCTTTCTTTTCACAGGAGAAGGACCCTGACCACCTGTCCTCCTTCCCTTGTCGGGAGCTGCCACACAGAAGCTGAGCGCCCCCTAGCGTCGAGCGATGGAGATGTGGAGACGGGCTTCCCTGCGCAGAAGCAGGTGGATCCCCATCTCCCGCTCCGCAGGGGAGTAAGGCTTTGGGAGTGGGCGTTACCCGGTGGGAGTGGGCTGCCTTCTTGTTCCTCTGAAATACTATCCCGTACCTTGTTTTGGATGGAATGTTCTATCGAATGGCTCCCCTCAATAAACAGGGCTTCAGAACATGCCCCTCTCTCTTTTGCCTGCCTCTCTTGCTTCCCTCGCGGGAGCTGGGCTGAGGGGCCATGGCTGAAACGCCCCAAGAAAAGGGTCCTTTCTTTGTTTGTGTGATTGTTTAGTAGCCAGCGCAGTTCACCTGGAGTGACCCTGGCTGATTTAGCTGCATGTCGCCATATTCCCTTATCTCCATCCTAGCCTCGTCCCCCACCACGTCACTCAGATCTCCAAAGACCTCCAGATTGTTGAAACCTGTGGACAGTTTCCATTCCCGTGTCCCCACTCAGGAGGCTCGGTCATACTCTGTCAGTCACTCATCGCTTCTTGGAGGGCTTTCACAGCTTTGCTCCCGGGTGCCCAGAGCTGCCATCTTGCACTAGTCTGGGCCACCATCCACAAATGCTATATGAGTTGCTGAGGCTGGCCTTGAACTTGCAATCCTCCTGCCTCAGCCTCCCAAGCTGCTGGGTAAGTCCTTTGCCCATTTTTAAGGTGGGACTTTGTCTATTTGTTAAGTTCTAAGAGTTCTTTATATATATTCTAGATACCAGACACATCAGATACTGCATATGATGTGCAAATATTTGGTCCTGTTCTTTTCACTTAATATGTCCTTTTAAACAAGAGTTTAAATTTTAACGAAGTCCAAATCATCTATTTTTCATTTGTTGCTTATTTTTGACATATTTAAGTAATCTAAATCAAAGGTGATAAAGAAACGCTATTCTGTTTTCTTTTCAGTTTTGACTCATATCTAGGTCATTGATCCATTTTTGGAGCTAATTCTTAATATCTGTCTTATATATGAAGAGGTCCAAGTTCATTTTTTTTTTTTTTTTTTGGTACTGAGAACTGAACCCAGGAGCACTTTAACACTGAGTCACATGCCCAGCCCTTTTTATTTTTTATTTTGAGACCGGGCTTTGCTAAGTTGCTGAGACTGGCCTCAAACTTGTGATCCTTCTGCCTCAGCCTCCAGAGTCACTGGGATTATAAGTGTGTGCTCCAACTTATAAGTACCTGGCTCCAACTTCATTCCTATTCATGTGTCTGTCCAGTTGTCTCAGCACCATTTTTAGATGAATTATATTTACCATTAAATAAGTTGTGTACCCTTACTGAAAATCACTAGATCACAAGTTGATGGTTTTATTTCTGGACTCTCAGAACAGAATACCTCTTTGAACAGATTCAATAAAAAGTCCAAAAGAGCCACAGCATTCAAATGAGACCACATTAGCCTCAGAATAAGACAATTAGACCTATCATGAGAAAAGCTAAAAATTAAAGAGACTTAACAGACCAGCCAATCATGCAAATAACTGCTTTCAAGATAAAAGACTGATGCTCTTTAAAGGAATATGACAAAACCAAGCAGTCAGTCACAACAAATACCCAATGTGTGACATTCAGAGAGAAGAGGAACAGAAAAATACATTTACATAAATACTGGCTTCAGTTTTCACAAATTTGATTAAAACTATAAACCTACAGCCTCTCTCTCTCCTATAGAGAGATGTGCCTTTATTTGTCAGTTTCTGACAAATAAACTCTCGTGTGTATCTCTGAAAAAAAAATAGTAATTTTATTAATACTAAACGGGATAGCTTCTCTCTTCTGTCTCTCTCACACACACCTCTCCAGATAGACACATCAAATAACTGAAATTGAATAATTGAACTTCAGGGCAAGGAGAAAATATTAAAACCAGTGAGAAAAAAAGAGAAACTACAAGGAAAGATGTAGAGAAAAAAATAACTGGATGTAGTGGTGCATGCCTATAATCCTAGCTACTCAGGAGGCTGAAGCAGGAGGATCACAAGTTCAAGGCTAGCCTCGGCAACCTAGTGAGACATTCAAAATAAAAAAAAAAAAAAACATGAAGAGCTGGGGATGTAAACTCAGTGCTTTCTTAGCAGGCGCAGGGTCTGGACTTCAATCCTAAATAACATGCACACACACACACACACACACATAAATTAAGAAAAGATTACAGCAGAATTCTCATAGGACATCACGTGAGTCAAAAGAATTTAAGGTATGAATGGAAAAATTGCTAGCCTAGTATTCTATATAAATTTCAATTCCAATAAAAAATATCTTTCCATAGCAAATGTAAGTGAACACACTTCCTGTGAAATGACGGTAAAGAGCACCCATCACAGCGTACTTGCACTATTAGAAATAACACAAGACCTTCAGGCAAAGGAAATTGATGTGTTAAGAGACCTCTGGGTGTACACAGTGAATGAAGAGCACTTAAAATGGTTATGTGGGTAAACAAACATTAAAGTTTATTTTTTCTTTTCTTTTATTTTTTATTTTATTTATTTTTATTTTTTTGGTACTGGGGATTGAACTCAGGGGCAGCCAACCACTGAGCCACATCCCCAGCCCTTTTTTGTATTTGATTAGAGACAAGGTCTCACTGAGTTGCTAAGTGCCTCGCCTTTGCTGAGGCTGGCTTTGAACTTGCGATCCTCCTACCTCAGCCTCCCAAGTGCTGGGATTCTAGGCGTGCACCACCACGTCCGGCTTATTTTTTATGTACTAAAGTACTCTTTAAAACTTGATGGTTAAAAATAAAAATAATATATTATGGGATTGATTAAAATATGGCTTATCAAAACCACATCAAAGTATGCAACAGGAAAATTATATGTGGACTATAATTCATATTAGTAAAAACAACCATCTGTTTCCTCACACCCCCTCCCATTTCTTTCTTTTACTTTTGGCGGGCTGGGGTTGAACCAGGCTTCACCCGTGCGAGGCTAGTGCTCTGCTACTGAGCTGCAGCCCCGCAGCCATTCCTTTAGAACCACGGGGAGAGTCCTGGGGCCCGAGGTGAGGGTAAGGAGGTCTCTGGAGAGGACGCAGGGCCAGGTCACACAGAGCTCTGCTGCCACGGAGCCGGGCAGGGCAGTCTTGGGATCTGGTGGCCTGTTGGGTCCTCTCCTCTGCCGGGCTCTGCAGCCAGCCCTCAGGCACCGCTGCAGCCCCTGCTCCCTGGGAACCCCGGAACCTGTGTGGGACTGTGCTGAACCTGGAAGGTGTGCTCGGGAGGACAAGACCGTGAAGCCACCAGGGATTCAGGGCTGAAACCCCAGGACAGCGTGAGGAGTGCTGCTCACCGCTGGTGAGTGGGTCCAGGTGAGGCTGGGGGTAAAAGCAGGCCAGCCGCTGTGAGGCCCCGAGCAGGGGGAGGAGCAGAGGCCAGGAGCCCTGCTGCTCCTGGCAGATTTGGGGGCAGGAGCAGGAGGTACCTGGGGAAGGAAGAAGGGAGGGGGACAGAGGCCTGAGGCTCCTGGGTCCACAACCCGGGCCCTCCTCTGAACGCAGGTCACAGCCAGGCTCAGGGCGATGTGGTGGGAGCCCGGTGCATGCTGAGCCCAGCAGCTGAGCTCCTCACCGACAACCGCCTGGGCAGGTCAGGACCCCAGGATCCAAGGGTGAGAGGGGCTCAGGGCGAGGCCGCCGGGTGCAGCTCAGCGTGGCAGGGGTCGCCGTCAGCATCACAGACCAGGTGCAGGGACTGGCCCTCCTGGCTCTCAGCACCTCTTCGACGAGGAGACCAAGAGAGAAAGGGGCAGGGCTGAGAGTCCCTGGCTCCCTGGGGGGCAGGAATGGGGGAGCACCCCTCTGCGCCAGCACTGTGAGGGCAAGCAGGGAGAAGACCCCGGGCGAGAGCGGGAGGAGGCCTCGTGTGGATCCTGGGTCGGGGCAGGGCCCAGCAAGACAGGAGGGGAAGCTGGGCATGCTGGTGCATGGGCTAAGGCAGGGGTCACATGTTCAGGGCCAGCCTCAGCAACTTAGCAAGACCCTGTCTCTAAATAAAATATAAAAAGGGCTGGGGATGGGGCTCAGCGGTTAAGTGCCCTGGGTTCAATCCCCAGTACTAAAAAAAGAATTAAAAAATAAAATAATAAATAAAAAAGACAGGGCGTGGTGGGCAGGAGAGGACGTTGAAGTGCAAACCCGTGGAGAGCAGCTAACCCGTGCAGGTCTGGCCAGGGGGAGATACCCAGATGGGTGGTGCCATTGACCCTTTTCCCGAGGGCCACTGGGGAGCCATGGAGGGTTCCAAGTAGGGGAGAAACGGTGTCATATGTGGGTGAGTGAGAGATCCCCATGGGGTCCACATTGTTCGGCCAGTTGGAGAGGGGCAGACAAAGGGCTAGCAGGCCACAGAAAGCCTGCGCAGGTCCAGATAAGAGGCCCAAGGCCTAGGCGGGGCAGTGGCTGTGAGGACGGAGGAAGGCGCCACTTGAGACATTTCCCAGAAGCCAAGTTTGCAGAACTGCCTGGTTGACAGTAACTGTCTGGGGAGACAGCGATGTCTCGAGAGATTTCTAGGAAAGTGACTCAGGGCACTCCTGTGGGAGGGGCTCCAGGGAGATCAGGGTGGGCTCGGGACAAGCTGCACTGGACAAGCTTTATGGGGGCTTCGGGGTGGGGTCATGCAGAGGGCAGCCAGAGACCCAGGCGCGACCGTGGGAGCTCATGCATGTCGGCTCCTTCTGGGAGACCGAGAGGGCAAGGTCGGAGAAGCGGCAGGACCAGGGGAAGAGAAAGCCACAGAGGGTGAGCGGAGGCCAGAGGGCGGCACAGAGCCAGCAGCTGGGGGTGGGACTGTCAGCGAGGAGTCTGTAGCCTCCAAGGGACGAGGCCTCGCCGAGCTGCGCTGCTGCCCCGGAGCTCGCGGTGGACGGGTTCTGTGAGGCATCTGGGACCTGCAGTGGGTTGGGTGGTCATCAGAAGGTCACGGGTGTCACGAGGCATCCATGTGCTGTGTGTGAGCCACGCGCGTTTGACCACATGAGGGGACTGGTCTGGCCTTGTGTGCCAACTGGGCTGTGCGACACAAGTGGGCCTCTCCTCTCGCTCAGTCTGTGGTCCCACACAGCGCCTGAGGTTGGCGTGGCTTGCCAAGATGTCCAGCGATCTGCTGACCACAAGACATCACCAAGCAAGACTCCACCCTGTCCCTTACCTTATTTGGGTGGAATAGTCTATGGAATGGCTTTTCCCCAATAAACACGGGGTTTTGGGTGCGCTCTCTCTCTTGCTCTTTCCATCGTTATCCAGCGTGGAGCTGACCCTTGGGGTCACTGAGCAGTCCACCCTGACCTGAGAAGCTCATGTCCGTGTGTTGGGTGGTTTCTTCTGCATTTTCTCAGTTTATTGCTGCAGCCAGCTCCTTTGAACCCAGCTCATCTCGCCAGCCTGGCCAGCTGGCGGACATGGGGGCCCAGCCATGCCTCCAGAAATGGTCCCCACCATGTCCCAGGCCTGTCTCCCCTTGCCCAGACACCCCTGCCCCCAGGGACCTGGGCATGCTGGCCTGGCACTCACGGGACACATCAGCCTGACAGTTCTCTCCACCATCGCCCCAGCTCCAGGGAAGGTCGCACGACAGGTGTGGTGGGTGCCGTGGTCGTGTGGCCCTGGTGTGCGGGTGCGCACTGGGGAGTCGGGCACCCTCAGGCCCAGTGGAGAAGTGAGGGTCACTCTGATGCAGGAGAAGGTGGGGGTGTCCCCCCACAGGCCCACGGCACTGCCCAGCTTATGTTCCTGGGGCAGCCGGATTCCAGGATCGCTGGGATGTGGCTCTCAGGGTCTGTGTCAGAGCTTGGCAGGAGACAAGAGACCCAAGCCCTGGTGGGAACCCCAAGATGGTCTGCCCCAGGCCAGTCATCCTTACCATCTGCACCCCGTGGTCTCCCACAGCATGAGGAGCATGGGATCCCACCCCAGTCCTCCATGGGGGCCCTCGGCCCCCCAGGTGCCCTTCTCCCTGGCCCATCACAAGCACAGAGAGATGGTTCTCTTGGTAACTCTCTCACAGTGAAGCCCTTCTCCACCTGAAGAAGAGTGAACCACCAGGGCGCCTCTGTGTGTCCCCGACGTCCAGGGAGCAGCTGGTCTGCAGGTCCCTGAGCGGGTGGGATCCCCGGGTCTCCTCCTGTGCTCAGGCCCTGGGTGCTTGTGGCCACTGGAGAGTCCTGGTTTGTACCGGCCTCTGCAGGAATCCAGTAGCCCGTGGCAGAGGTAGTCCTTGAAGATGACAGGGGTAGGAGGACCTGCAGGGCATGGGGACACAGACCCTCCTGTCCCGTCCCCGACTTGGCACCTCTAGCAGGTATCTGGGATCCTGAGCCAGGGATCCTTTGGAGAAAAGAGGGCGTTTTCTCTGCGCAGTCCCCGCATCCTCTCCCCCTGCACCCACTCACCTGCCCACAGCAGGGGCTGTGGCTGCGGCCTGGTGGAGGTGGGGGGTCCGGGCTCTGCTAGGAGCACGGAAGGGAGGCCGTGTGGAGGGGAAGCACCCCAGCAAGCCCGGAACGAGGCCAGACAGCCGGCGACCACAGAGGAGGAACCTTGGGACGCCCCCTCGAGGCCCCTAGAGAGCAGCTGCTTCCACTATGTGTAGTCGCCTGAAGCGATGGCCGCTTGGAGCAAAGAAGCCGCGGGAAGAAGTTTTGAGACGAACTGGAAACAAACAGCTCTTTATTCTGGCAACTTTTCTCCCTGGCTCTAACTACACCCCGACACGCCGTCCACGCTCCTCTAACCTCCAAAATGGCGCAGACCTCCTCCGCAATCTCGCTCAAGTCCCTCGAGATCTCCGGCCAAGTCTCGCAAGATCCCGGGCCAAGTACGGAAGGCGCCAATGCCCAAACATGTCCAAAGCCAAAGCCCGTAGTCCACCGCAATTTAAGCCATCTCCCCAAACAGGGCTCCTGCATTTCCCCCCTTTTTTTTAAAAGAGGTAATGCTCTAGGACGTCTATGTGCAACCAACATTCTTACCCGTCATCGGATAATCAAGGCTGTGCCCTTGACTCCTGTCTTAGGTTGATATGTCGGCCACATGAGACTGTCCCGTGCGACTGTGCTGTCTTAGGTTGTCCCCCTCTGGGGATCTTACCCGTCATTGGCTAACCAGCCATCCAATGGAACCCTTTAAGATCGACTGTGTATGATGACTAACAGCCGTCCAATTGTGAGGAGATGTTGCGGCTTTAAGGCAACAAGCCTTTTGGTGACGAGCCAAATTGTATAGCATATCAAATTGTTTAAACAAATTAGTTGCCCTAAGTTTCATCAAGTAACACACTGAATTCTCTGGACAAATGTCCGCAAGGCATTGTCCCGTAAAGTCCCAAACAATGAAAGATCAAAATGTCCATTTGTTATAACACGTTGATGTAGGAGGTCCCATGTATGTAGAGCAGAGGCCACACTGTTGGTGAGGTTGTTTGATGCTTGAGCAGCAGGGATGCTTGTGGTGACCGCGTTCCCTGCAGCTGTAGCAGCAACCGTCTTTTTATATCTAGATAATGCCACCGGCAAATCTTCAGGGCCCGCTACCTAGAAACTCAAGCATCAATTATTAAAGGAAAGGCAGTGTTATTTCAGCACTGAGTGAAGAGTCGAGTTGTCAAACTAAAAAACAGAATTATTAGATTAGAAAATTAAAGTTGATTTCTGCCCATACACATTGTTGTTTGAGCTCACACAAACATAAGTTGTCAAAATATCATATTGAGAACAAAAGAAAGAAAGCTGAGGGTATTTACTGTATTAAAGATAGATTAAAGAAAAGCTAAAGGCACTTTGGAGAAATAATTTGTCAGCTGGAACCCTCAAGTCTCTGTATACACAGCAATTTTTTACCTGTTGAGATAATTGAAATTAATCAGCTATTAAACAAATGAAGTTAATAACAAATGAACAATCTTATGTCAAAACACCAAAATATTAGGTTATATAGCACTAGTCATATTGTTTGCTAAAGAGAAGTCCCAGGGATACCTATAATCAAAATTGAAAGTACCTTCATTTATAAAATTATTTACCTAAATTGAATACTCTTAACCTAAAATGAATTAAAGTTATTTGGATCCATATATATATATATATATATTCTTTTTCATAAGCGCTTTGTTCTTTGTGACGTCACACTGGACAGACGAACAAACATACAAACATATATTTGTGACGTCACATTAACATGAAATGTAGACAAATGTACAGACATAAAGACATGTATAAAAAGAAAAAAAATACAATTGTGTGCACACTAAAGAGAGATCTCCTCATCCCGGCCGGAGGAATGACTCTTGAGTTGTGAAACATTTCGAAGGATACTTTTGAGGGAGTCATTCTATATCTTCATCTTGGCCTTCTTGATTTTGTAACTTTTTTATTAATCTTGATTCCTCAACAACTACATCTTGATCATTTTGATGTGGTACCTGCTTTATTAATCTAGATGGTATCCATATTGGAGAGGATTCATGTTTTGGAAAAACACAAACAGATCCTCTCCCCCAAATTAATACTGGATCTGGACCCTTCCATGTACCTGAAAGAACATCCTTCCAGTAAACCAAGGGTTTATGTTGTTGGTGTGAATTCCAATGTCTGTCTCCAGCAGAATAACCATTAGAGTCTAAAGTTAAAAAATTTAAGGTAAACAGGGCAACTGCCAATCTGTCTTTAGGACTTTTCCAATTTCCTTCTTTTTGTTTTAATAACATAATTTTCAGTGTGCGGTTTGCTCTTTCAATAATGCCCTGACCCTGAGGATTGTATGGGATGCCTGTTTTATGGGATATGTTGAATTTTGCGCAAAACTGTTTGAAAGATGAGGACGTATATGCGGGGCCATTATCTGTTTTAAGCATTTTGGGGATGCCCAATGCAGCAAAAGCTTGTAAACAATGACTTGTGACATCTTTAACTTTTTCTCCAGAATGTAAGGAAGCAAAAATCATGCCTGAGCATGTATCTATGGTTACATGAATAAATCGCAATTTTCCAAAGCTTGGCTCATGAGTAACATCCATCTGCCACAAATGATTGGGCATTAATCCTCTAGGGTTAACACCAAAATGAGGATTGGGCAAATGTGTCATACAAGATTTACAATCTTTTACAATTGTTCTGGCTTGCTCTTTTGTAATTTTAAAAACCTACGTTGCAAGGTGGTGCTGTTGACGTGAAACTGGGAATGAAATGAAGTAGCTTGTTGTAGAGCTGAAAGTATAAATATTGTTTTTGTAAGTTCATCAGCCTTTTGATTACCTTCATGGAGGGGGGCCAGGCAAATTAGTATGTGCTCTAATATGGCCTACGAATAGAGGTTCTTTTCTTGCCCACAAAAGTTTTTGTATTTGATAAAACAATTTAAAAGCTGGAGTATGAGGTGCTATTGGTCCTGCTAACTCTAATTTTGGGACAGCTTGTACAATATAGTGGCTATCTGAAAAAATGTTTATGGGCTGGTCTCTAAAATTTTCCAGAGCTCTTACCACAGCTTCCAATTCCACTAGTTGAGCTGATTTGTGTGCAGTTATGTAAGTCATATTTTCTTTTGTAGTGACTATTGCAGCAGTACCATTTGAGGACCCATCTGTAAATACATTAAATGCCTTAGGAATAGGTTGATTTTTTATTACCTGTGGAAATATAATAGGATGATTAATACAAAAAGATAATATAGGAGACTTAGGAAGGTGATTATCAAAATTTGCAGAGGTAGAGCATCTAGCTATAGCCCAGTCATTATCGTTGAAGCATAAATATTCAATCTGTGACGATGAATAGGGAGTAATAATAGTAGCAGGGTGAATGCCAAATATTTTAGTAGAAGTCTTAAGTCCTTGAAGAATAAGTTTAGCCACCATGGAGGTATAAGATTCAATTATACTTTTAGGAGAGACGGGCAAATGTATCCATAATAAAGGCCCTTGTTGCCAAAATACTCCTGTGGGTGTATATTGTGAAGAAATAATAATCAATATCAGCGGTTGAGTTAAATCAAATCTGTCACAATGAGCTCCTTCGATGGTTTTTTCTACTAACTTTAAAGCTTTCCTAGCATCTGGAGTCAGTGTTTGTGGTGAGGATGGATCAGGGTCCCCTCGAAGGATATCAAATAAAGTTTTAATTGGCCAGAAGTGAGGTTTAGTGTAGGGCGAAGCCAATTAATGTCACCAAGCAGTTTTTTGGAAATCATTGAGGGTGGTTAAATGTTCTTTATTTATTAAAATTTTTTGGGGTCTAACAAAAGTATCCATGATTTTAAATCCTAAATATAATATGGGAGATCTAGTTTGAACTTTTTCTTCTGCTATATATAATCCGTATTTTTTAAAATTTTCTACCATGTCACTGAATATATTAAAATAAGATTTTTTGATTAGGGTGGGCCAGTAAAATATCATCCATGTAATGTAGACACATGAGGTTTGGATAGTTATTTTTAATGGGTTGGATAGCTTTGTCCACATATATTTGGCATATGGTGGGGCTATTAGCCATTCCCTGTGGTAAAACCTTCCATTGATATCTCTGATCAGGGCCATTATTGTTAATAGAAGGAACTGAAAAAGCAAACCTGGGGCATCCAGAGGATGTAGGGGAATAGAAAAGAAGCAATCCTTTATATCAAGACTAATAACATGGAAACTTTTTGGAATAGCTACAGGATTCGGAAGTCCAGGTTGAGTAGGGCCCATGACTTGCATGGTTTTATTAATTTGTCTAAGATCATGTAATAATCGCCATTTTCCTGATTTTTTCTTGATCACAAATATGGGGGAATTCCAGGGAGAGGTGGAAGGTTCTATATGTCCTGCTTCTAATTGTTCCTGAACTAGTAGGTGGGCCACTTGTAATTTCTCTTTAGATAGGGGCCACTGAGGGACCCACACTGGCTTATCAGAAAGCCATGGTATTTTTAAAATTATTTTCTCAGTGGCCCCGAAGAAAAATGTCTTTTTCCTATATGATAATGATTTCTTTTAGGGTTACGCTTACCCTGTACTTTTTGATAATGATTTCTTTCAGGGTTAAGACTACCCTGTATTTTTTCACATTTAACACCTGCAGGTTTGGTTGCAAGGTGTACTCCCATTTGTTGTAAAATATCTCTTCCCCATAAAGTAACTGGTAAGTTAGGTAAAAACATAAGGCTGAAACGTTCCTTTATGTCCTTCATCATCCTCCCATTTTAAAATTACTGCACTTTTTTCTGGAGGTTATTATATCCCAAGCCTCTTAAACTGGTTGAGGCTTTTTGCAGAGGCCAGTGTTTGGGCCATTGTCGTAAATTAATGATGGAGGAATCAGCTCCAGTATCTATAAGTCCCTCCATTTCTATTCCTTGGATTCTTATTTTACACATAGGCCTCCTAGTACAGTCTCGAACCCAGCAAGCCATGGGACTCGAATCAGTGGAACAAAATCTTGTATTGTTCCCTTTTTGAGGCATACTCATTTTAAATGAATTATGTAAATTTGGAAGGAGAAGCAGCTGAGCAATTTTATCTCCTTGATTAACAGAACTTATACTTTGGGGTGAGCTAAGCATTATTTTTATTTCCCCTTTGTAGTCTGAGTTTATTACACCTGGGGTCACTTGCAAACCTAATAAGCTTTGAGGACTTCGCCCGATAATAAGTCCTACAGTCCCTGAGGGAAGAGGTCCCCTGACTCCTGTGGGAATCAGTTGAACCCCCATTTCAGGTGTTAACACTATTCGGGCGGTGGAACAGAGGTCTAATCCTGCATTTCTTCCTGTTTCCTCTGGTGAGGGAGTGGATGGGTAATAGGGGTTGTGTCGGGGAAGCATCTGAATGGATGCTTGAGGATACTCCTCTTCCAATGCCTCGTACATTTGTGGCCCCGGGGCATTGGGCCCCCGTGCCCCGTTTTTTGAATTCCTGAACAAAGGATTTCCATGGATGTCAAATTTTGAATAACATTTATTGGCCCAATGATTTCCCTTTTTACACCTGGGGCAGCAACCTGGAGCACGGTATGAATTTGGTCTTATTTCTCTTTTGGGATTTTGCCTAGAATAGCCTGATTGGCTATGATAATTTTTCCTGGAATATCCTGATTGATTATAGTGTCTAGGTTGAGTCCTTGTGAAATTCTGAGGGCAGCATCTCTAACAGCTGCTGCAATCATATTCCCTGTGACAAAGGCATCATTTATATCTTTACATAGTTGTATATATATGGAAAGATCCTTTTTATTTCTCCATGGCCTGATGGCTTCCTGGCAATATTTATTAGCGTTTTCATATGCTAATTGAACAACTAATGGCATAACTTGATCAACGTCTCCAAAAACTCTACCTGCAGTTCTCAAAAGTCGATCAGCAAATTCAGCATATGGTTCATTAGGTCCTTGAATTACTTTGGACAAGCTACCTTGTAGATCCCCAGGTCCTTGTACAGTTTTCCATGCCTTTAAGGCAGCTGCGTTTATCTGAGCATATACTCCTGGGGTATAATATTTTTGAACCTGTACGTCTGCGAATGGCCCTTCTCCTGTGAGCATTTCTATATTATGGTCTCCAAACACTGCATCTGCATTTATTTTAGCTGTTTCTATACAAAGTTCTTGAAATTGTGATCGCCAAACCAAGTATTGTCCCCCACTTAATGTTGCTTTACATAGACGTTTCCAGTCTGAGGGGGTTAAGCTAAAGGTGTTAAGGGACTCCAGTATACTCAACGTGAAAGGAGCTTGGGGTCCATATGTCATTACTGCCTCTTTGAGAATTTTTATTGTTTTGAAATCTACTGACTGGTGGCCCCTCTCTCCATTTTCATATTCAAATACTGGCAGTTCCCAACGTATCTGTGAGTTACCCTCGAGAGCACATAAGCGCTCAGAAAGACTTTTTATTTCTATTTCTAGGGTATGCAAACGCCTAGTGATACCCTTCATATTTTCTGTAATAGATTCCACCCATGGGGGAGTGGAGGACATAGGTTCCTCCACTTGATGGTCCCTTATCTTGGTCTTCCTTAATTTCCTTTTGTTCATTTTTTCAGAATCACTTTTACTTAATTCCTCCTCACTACTACTACTCTCATTGGTCCTAACTGACTCAGTAACATCCTGAGTCCCGGATTCAATTGAGAGCATGTATCCTTGAACTATCTCTAATAAATCTTTGAATAGCTTTAGCAGCTCGGATCTTTGTCATTTTTGAGCCCGCACTGATACTATCCTTACTGGCCCTAACTGACTCAGCCGAGGCCAGGCTTTCATGATCACTTTCACTTTTTTTTCCAAATTCTCCTCACTAATAACTGACTCAGCTATATCAAAGAATCCATCAAGAGCCTTGTACACTTGGGTCTTAGTTATTTTCGAACCCATTTTTAACCGCTCTGACTAGAGACTCCTGCGAGGTTCCTCAGTTCTTACCTGCCGTGTCGATTCCCCGTCCGGGCCACCACCTGTAGTCGCCTGAAGCGATGGCCGCTTGGAGCAAAGAAGCCGCGGGAAGAAGTTTTGAGACGAACTGGAAACAAACAGCTCTTTATTCTGGCAACTTTTCTCCCTGGCTCTAACTACACCCCGACACGCCGTCCACACTCCTCTAACCTCCAAAATGGCGCAGACCTCCTCCGCAATCTCGCTCAAGTCCCTCGAGATCTCCGGCCAAGTCTCGCAAGATCCCGGGCCAAGTACGGAAGGCGCCAATGCCCAAACATGTCCAAAGCCAAAGCCCGTAGTCCACCGCAATTTAAGCCATCTCCCCAAACAGGGCTCCTGCAACTATGCAGACGGCGTCTGGGCGGGGCCGCACCCAGCCAGGAGCACAGACCCAGCTCCAGGCCCTGGTGGGCAGCCTCTCCTCCCGTGCCACTGTCCACACCAGGGAGGAGGCCCCCCTGGCCGTCCGCAGACGCTCTGCAGGGTCAGGAGGGGCAGGCGAGGAGACACGGGGCGCCACACGTGAGGAGGGCCTGGGTGAGTGGGGGTGCTGGACGATGCCCCTCACCACGCGCACGGCAGTGGGGGTGGGGCAGCCTGTGTCTTGTCCTCTGAGGCGCGAGGACCGGAAGCCCCGGATGTTCCAGCACCTGCTGGTGAGGGCCGTGGTGCGGGGGCTGGTGGAAAAGCCCCTCTCCCCAGCAGCCGGAGGCGGCTTCTCAGGAACGCGGTGGAGTGGTTGGGCCCAGGGTAGGAGAGGTCACGGGGCTGTGGCCGTGTGGCCCTGGGTTTCCTGACCCATGGCCTCCCCTTCCCCAGGTGTCTCTGCTGGGACCACTCAGCGCCTGCGTGTGCAGCAGTGGTGTGGGGAAGGCCTGGCCCTGGTGGCCCTGGTGGCCCTGGTGGCCCTGGTGGCCCTGGCCCTGCTTTCTCGGCTCCGCGGAGGGATCCCCACTCCCCGCCCGAGGGAGGGTGCGTCTGAAGGAGAATCCAGAGTGAGGAGGGCGGCCAAGTGCTCCCAGGACTCAGGGCTGCTGCCATGCTGTGTCCCCGGGAAGACCCAGAGGACACGAGTCACACTGCACCCCTTGTCCCCTCCCCACTGTCATGGTCTTTTATCCTGTGTGCTCCGGGGTCTTGGGAAACCTAAGTCTGAGCCTCTTCCCTTCATGACCGTCTCCTCATCGTCCTCGTCCTCCTCTCAGGGGACCCGGTGGTGACTGAGCCACCAGGTGAGCTCTGCAGCCAGCAGCCCTCACAGCGTCCCCTCCTGCTCGGGCCCCTTCATCAGCGCACTGACCCTCCAGGACCTGGAGTCCTAGCAGGAGAAGGGACACTCTCCAAGGGAAGTTCCGCTGGGCTGGGGTGGACCAGGGGCAGGAGAGGGACTTTCCAGACACCCCGAGGGGCTCTCAGAGCATCCTGTGACCCACCCGCACCCTCAAGGGACCCTCAGAGCAGGCGCAGGAGAGGAGCTCCAGGGACGGACCCACTCACCAGGGCTCCCGGGCTCCCTGCTGGGCCCGCCACCCCGGGTCCACCGGCTTTGCCTCCTGGCCTCTCTACTGTCAGGTGGGCCCAGTTTCCCCTCCCACCTGGCCTGGCTTGTCCCTCCTGCGTTCCTGAGAAAGCACCTGGCCCTGCCCACCTGCACGGGTCATTCTGAGCCAGTGTGCAGCTGGTGCTCCAGGTTGGGCCAGCACAACCAGGGTGGCGGGGCTCGGGGTCCGCTGCATCAGGCAGCAGGAGCATCAGGACAGGGACCGGCAGTGACCAGGGCAGCTGGGACTGAGAGCCAAGTCATCCAAATGGCAGACTGCGGCCAGAGGCTACTGGGACACTGGGTCTGGTGGCCTGAGGACCAGAGCTCCCGTTTCCCAGGGCAGAGGTGAAGGCGCCACTCAGGACACAGGGTGGCTGTTGCCCTGTCCTGTGTGTTGGTAGCAGGGGCGGGTCCACGCCTGTGCCACGGCAGGGTTTGTGCACTGGTGGTGTGTGTGCGTGGGTGTGTGTGGCCTCTGTTGGTGTCTAAGGTGTGTGTGCGTGGGTGTGTGTGGCCTCTGTTGGTGTCTAAGGTGTGTGTGCGTGGGTGTGTGTGGCCTCTGTTGGTGTCTAAGGTGTGTGTGCGTGGGTGTGTGTGGCCTCTGTTGGTGTCTAAGGTGTGTGTGCGTGGGTGTGTGTGGCCTCTGTTGGTGTCTGAGGTGTGCGCGTGGGTGTGTGTGGCCTCTGTTGGTGTCTGAGGTGTGTGTGCGTGGGTGTGTGTGGCCTCTGTTGGTGTCTGAGGTGTGTGTACGTAGGTGTGCGGGGCCTCTGTTGGTGTCTGAGGTGTGTGTGCGGGTGTGTGTGCATATGTGGTGTGCACGTCAGTATCTGGAGTTTACATGTCTCTGCATGCGTGTCTCTGTGTGTCCACGGTCTCTGGGTACATGTGGGAGTGAGGCCTGTGTATGTTTTTGTGTGTCTCAGCACCTAACATATGCCAAATGTGTTTTTTTTTTTCTAGGAAGGATTCAGCAGTAAGTAGAAGAGATACAAAATCCTTCATTGAAGGAGCCTATAATCAAGGAGATAGCTAAAGATTGCGGTTAGCTGAGAGCCATAAAAGATGTTCTAGTTTCCACCTGATAGTAATACATTATTCAAAGAATCTTTGTATGCCCGTGAACACTGCGTGACGCACCTGTAAGCTCGAGCTGTAAGCACGTGTCCTTGTTAAAGCGATATGTATATAACTGGGTGAGTTTGGTTAGTGTGTGTGGGAAGAAGAAGAAGGTGGTGGTTGGAGTTAGAGCGTTTGGAGTGATTGCTGGAGCCGGAGAGAGAAGAAGAATAAAAGACCTTTTTTCATTTTCATCCTGCCTCCGAATTTTCCTGCGGAGTTCGTTGCTCCAAGGCGGTTTCCGCTTCAGGCAGCAACAAGTGGTGGCCTGTTCGGGGAATTTGGCGGCAAGGTAAGAAAAAAGAAAATTTAAAAATATGGGAGCAAATATAACAAGAAGTTGGTTTATAAAAGCCACGAATGAAATTTTTGATAGCGAGAACTCAGAGGATACTGAGAAAAGTGAACAAGAAAGCATATCCTCTGACTCAGTTGAGACCAGCAAGGAGAGCAGTAATATAAATTCAAAAGTAAGAACTGCAAAAGCCATCAGAAGCTTAATAAAATTAGCTGAGGAGTATGTACTCTCCTTAGAAGCTGAAACTCAGGATACTAGTGAAAGTGATAATAGTAACAAGGAGCCAAACCATGAGAGTACGGTCTCCTCCACTGAGCCAGTTAGGAATTATGAAGCTAGTAGTGAGGAGGAATCAAAAAGCGATTCAGGGAGCACAGTCTCCAATAAAAAGAACAAAAAGAAATTAAAAAAGAGAAAAGACCATCAAATAGAGGGACCACTAGTGCCCCTCTGCTCCTTCATGGATAGAATACCTAACAGAAACAATAAGGAGTATTGATCAGAATGTACGTGCCCTTGAGGTAGAAATTGGCAGCCTTTCTGAGCGCTTATACGCTCTCGAACAACATAGACCGCAGGAGCACCTAGAACTGCCAGTATTTCAAAATGAACAGGGACAAAGATATCACGAGTCCCTAGACTTTAAAACAATAAAGAATTTTAAAGAGGCGGTAATGACCTATGGGCCTCAAGCTCCGTTCACATTAAGTATGATAGAGTCACTTAACACCCTAACCTTAGCCCCCTCAGATTGAAAAGTCTATGCAGAGCGGTACTAAGTGGGGGACAATACCTAATCTGGAAAACTCAATTCCAGGAACTTTGTTCAGAAAATAGCAAAGAGAAATGCTGCAGCAGGTTTCCCTCAACGCAATATAGATATGCTCACAGGGGAGGGTCAGTTCGCCGAACTACAAAATCAGCTACAATACGATCCAGGTGTGTATGCCCAGGTACACACTGCAGCTGTGAAAGCCTGGAAGACAATCTCAGGCACAGGGGATCTGCAAGGCAGCCTATCAAAAGTTATACAAGGGCCTAACGAACCTTACGTTGATTTTGTAGATAGACTCTTAAAAACAACATCTAGAGTTTTTGGCGAAGTCGAGCAAGCTATGCCTCTAGTTATCCAATTAGCGTACGAGAATGCTAATAAATATTGCCAGGATGCAATAAGGCCGTGGAGAAGTAAAAAAGACTTATCAATTTATATCAGACTGTGCAAAGACATTAACGAGGCTGTTATCACAGGCAAACGTAATTGCTGCAGTGATGAAAAATTCCTCCCCTCAAAATTCCCAAAGGTTTCAACCTAGAACAGGATATTCCAGACAAAAGTATTATAATCAACCAAGATATGCTAAGCAATATCCCCCGAGGGTAATAAGATCAAATTCATACCGCGCTCCAGGCCGATGCCCCAGGTGCAAAAAGGGTATACATTGGGCCAATCAATGCCATTCCAGATATGATATATATGGAAATGATTTATCAAGGATTTCAAAAAACGGGGCAAACGGGGCCCAATGCCCCGGGGCCCACAAATGTACGAGGCACTAGAGGAGGAATGCGCACTAGAGGAGGAATGCCCTCAGATCCAAATGATTCCTCGTCACAATCCCTCCTACCCATTAACGCCCTTATCAGAGGGACACGAGGAAGTGCAGGATTAGATCTCTGTTCTACTGCCCGGATGGTCCTGACACCTGAAATGGGGGTTCAGCTGATTCCTACGGGAATCAGGGGACCTCTCCCTTCAGGAACTGTGGGACTAATCCTTGGGCGTAGTTCCAAGAGTTTATTAGGCTTTAATGTTATACCAGGGGTTATTGATTCAGATTATAATGGAGAGATTAAAATAATGCTAAGTACACACAGGGGTATCATCTCCGTAAATCAAGGAGACAGAATCGCACAGCTGCTCCTCATTCCCAGTCTCCATAGTTCTTTTAAAAGCATGCCACAAAATAGAAATAGCAGAGCATTTGGTTCCACTGGTTCAGGACCTATGGCTTTCTGGGTTCAGGATTGTTCACGGAGGCCGATGTGCAAATTAAAAATTCAAGGTATAGAGATGGAGGGGCTGATTGATACAGGAGCTGACTCTTCCATCATAAATCTACAACAATGGCCTAAGCACTGGCCTCTGCAGAAAGCCTCAACCAGTTTAAGAGGCTTGGGATATAGTAATACCCCAGCTCAAAGTGCTGTAATCTTAAATTGGCAAGACAATGAAGGCCATATAGGAACATTCCAACCTTATGTTTTAAACAGCTTGCCAGTTACCCTATGGGGAAGAGATATCTTACATCAAATGGGGCTACACCTAGCAACCAAGCCTGCAGGTGTTAAGAATAAAAATCCTAATCATAATAAAAAAGGCAAAGGACATTTTTTCTAGGGGCCACTGAGAAAACAATTTTAAAAATACCATGGCTCTCTAATAAGCCAGTTTGGGTCCCTCAGTGGCCCCTATCCAAAGAAAAATTGCAAGCGGCCCATCAATTAATTAAAGAACAATTAGAAGCAGGACACATAGAGCCTTCCACCTCTCCCTGGAATTCTCCCATATTTGTAATTAAGAAAAAATCGGGAAAATGGAGACTATTACAAGACCTAAGACAAATTAATAAAACAATGCAAATTATGGGACCCACCCAACCTGGACTTCCTAATCCTGTAGCTATTCCAAAAAACTATTACCTTATAACTCTTGATATAAAGGACTGTTTCTTTTCCATTCCCCTACATCCTCTGGATGCCCCCAGATTTGCTTTTTCAATTCCTTCTATCAATAATAATGGCCCTGATAAAAGATATCAATGGAAAGTATTGCCACAGGGAATGGCAAATATCCCTACAATGTGCCAACTATATGTGGACAGAGCTATACAGCCCATTAAAAACAAATATCAAGACCTCATGTGTCTACACTACATGGACGATGTTTTATTAGCTCACCCTAATCAACAAATCTTATTTAATATATTTAGTGAAATAACAAAAAATTTAAAAAAAATATGGATTATATATAGCAGAAGAAAAAGTTCAAAGCAGATCACCTATACTATATTTAGGCTTTAAAATCATGGATACTTTTGTTAAACCCCCCAAAATTCTAATAAGTAAAGAACATTTGACCACCCTCAATGATTTCCAAAAATTATTGGGAGACATTAATTGGCTTCGCCCTACACTAAGCCTCACTACTGGAAAATTAAAACCTTTATTTGACATCCTTCGCGGGAACCCTGATCCATCCTCACCGCGTACATTAACTCCTGAGGCCAGGAGAGCTCTAAAATTAGTAGAACAGGCCATTGAAAGATCCCATTGCGATAGATTTGATTTTGCACAACCACTAATATTGATTATTATTCCTTCACAATATACACCAACAGGAGTATTTTGGCAACAGGGACCTATATTATGGATACATTTGCCTGTCTCTCCTAAAAGTACAATTGAGTCTTATACCTCCATGGTGGCTAAACTTATTCTTCAAGGACTTAAAACCTCTACTAAAATATTTGGAATTCATCCTGCTACTATTATTACTCCTTATTCATCGTCACAGGTTGAATATTTGTGCTTCAATGATAATGATTGGGCTATAGCTAGATGCTCTACTTCTGCAAATTTTTGACAATCATATTCCTAAATCTCCTATACTGTCCTTTTGTATCAATCATCCTATCATATTCCCACAGGTAATAAAAAACTCAACCCATTCCTAAAGCATTTAATGTATTTACAGATGGATCCTCTAACGGTACTGCTGCAGTAGTCACTCAAAATGAAAAAATGATTCATATCACTAATCAAAAATCAGCTCAATTAGTGGAACTCGAAGCTATAATAATAGCTCTGGAAAATTTTAAAGAACAGCCTATGAATATTTTTTCAGACAGCCACTATATTGTACATGCTGTCCCTAAATTGGAGCTAGCAGGTCCAATAGCACCACATATTCCAGCTTTTAAATTGTTTTCTCAAATCCAAAATCTCCTATGGCAACGAAAAGAACCTTTATTTATAGGTCACATAAGAGCTCACACTAATCTGCCTGGTCCTCTCCATGAAGGTAATCAAAAAGCTGACGCCCTCACTAAAACAATATTCATATTTACTACAGTACAACAAGCTACTTTATTTCATTCCCAGTTCCACGTTAACAGCACTACCTTAAGACAAAAAATTTAAAATCACAAAAGAACAAGCTCGTAGAATTGTAAAAGAATGTCCATCTTGTGTAACACTTTTGCCCAATCCACATTATGGGTTAACCCACGAGGTTTGATGCCCAATCATTTGTGGCAGATGGATGTCACACATGAGCCAAGTTTTGGAAAATTACGATTTATTCATGTCACAATAGATACATGCTCAGGCATGATTTTTGCTTCTTTACATTCTGGAGAAAAAGTTAAAGATACTATATCTCATTGTCTGCAAGCTTTTGCTGCATTGGGCATCCCCAAAATGCTTAAAACAGATAATGGCCCTGCATATACATCCACATCCTTCAAACAATTTTGTACAAAGTTCAATATTATCCACAAAACAGGTATCGCTTATAATCCTCAGGGACAAGAAATAATTGAAAGAGCAAATCGGACACTTAAAAATATGTTACTAAAGCAAAAAGATGGAAACTGGAAAAATCCTAAGGACAGATTGGCAGTTGCCCTGTTTACCCTAAATTTCTTAACTTTAGATTCTAATGGACATTCGGCTGGAGATAGACACTGGAACCCACACCAACAACATAAACCTTTGGTTTACTGGAAGGATGTTCTCTCAGGTACATGGAAGGGTCCAGACCCAGTATTAATTTGGGGGAGAGGATCTGTTTGTGTTTTTCCAAAGCACGAATCCTCTCCAATATGGATACCATCTAGATTGATAAAGCAGGTACAAAGTCAAAAGGATCAAGACGAAGTTATTGAGGAGTCTAGATTGAATAAACAAGTACAAAATCAAGAGGACCAAAATGAAGGTATGGAGTGATTCCCTTAAGAGTCCTCCATTAAATTTACAACTTAAATTTCATCTTCCCGGCCGGGACAAGAAGATCTCTCTTCAGTGTATACACAATTGTATTTTTTTCTTTTATATATGTCTTTATGTCTGTGCATTTGTCTAAATTTCATGTTAATGTGATGTCACAAATATATGTTTATATGTGCGTCTGTCTAGTGTGACGTCACAAATAATTAAGCGCTTAAAAAAATAGGTAGATAGATATAGATCCAAATAACGTTAATTCATTTAAGCTTAGAATATTCTAATTAGATAATCAATAGATAGATAGATAGATAAATAGATATTCATATAAGTTCAGAATATTTTAATTAGATAATCTATTATAATGATAATCAATTTTGATTTATAGTTGTCTCCGGGACTTCTCTTCAGCTGTGAATATGTTTAATGTTGTATAACCTGATATTTTGGTGTTCTGACAGAGGATCGTTTATTTGTTATTAACTTCATTTGTTTAATAGCTGATTAATTTGAATTATTTCAACAGGTATATGATTGCTGTGTATATAGAGACTTGAGGATTCCAGCTAACAAATTATTTTTCCAAAGTGCCTTTAGCTTTTCTTTATCTTTAATGCAGTAAACACCCTCAGTTTCTCTTTGATTATTTCTGAATGTGATATTTTGCCAGCTTATGTTTGTGGGAGCTTAAGCAGCAATGTGTGTGAGCAGAGATCAACTTTTATTTTCTACTCTAATAATTCTTTTTTTAGTTTGACAGCTCACCTTTTGATCTCAGTGCTGGAATAGCACTGCCTTTCCCTTAATAATGGATGCTTGAGTTTTTAGGTAGCGGCCCTGAAGATTTGCCGGTGGAAACGTCTAGACATAAAAAAGACGGCTGATGCTACAACTGCAGGGACCACAGTCGCTGCAAGCATCCCTGCTGCTCAAGCATCAAACAACCTAACCAGCAGTGTGGCCTCTGCTCTGCATGCATGGGTCTCTTGAATCTATGTGTTATAACTTATGGACATTTTGATTTGCCATTATTTTGGGACATTACGGGACAATGCCTTGCGGGTATTTGTCTAAGAGAACTCAGTGCGTTACTTGATGAAACTAAGGGCAGCTGATTGGCTTAAAGAACTTGATACGCTATGGAAACTTGGCTCGTCAGCAGTAGGCTTGCCGCCTTAAAGCCGCAGCATCTCCTAAAAATTGGACGACTGTTAGTCAACACACAGTCGATCCTGAAGGGCTCTATTGGATGGCTGGTTAGCCTATGATGGGTAAGATCCCCAGAAGGGACAACCTAAGACACGGCACAGTCGCACGGGACAGTCTAATGTGGCCGGCATGTCAACCTAAGCCAGGAGTCAGGACAGCCTAGACTCCCATGACGGGTAAGAATGTCGGTTGCACATGGACGTCCTAGAACATCCCCTCTTTTAAAACTAAAAGGGGGAATTGAAGGAGCCTATAATCAAGGAGATAGCTAAAGATTGCGGTTAGCTGAGAGCCATAAAAGATGTTCTAGTTTCCACCTGATAGTAATACATTATTCAAAGAATCTTTGTATGCCCGTGAACACTGCGTGACGCACCTGTAAGCTCGAGCTGTAAGCACGTGTCCTTGTGTTAAAGCGATATGTATATAACTGGGTGAGTTTGGTTAGTGTGTGTGGGAAGAAGAAGAAGGTGGTGGTTGGAGTTAGAGCGTTTGGAGTGATTGCTGGAGCCGGAGAGAGAAGAAGAATAAAAGACCTTTTTTCATTTTCATCCTGCCTCCGAATTTTCCTGTGGCGTTCGTTGCTCCAAGGCGGTTTCCGCTTCAGGCAGCAACACTTCATGAGGTACACAATTTAACAGTGAGAAAGACGGTGAATGATAACTAAGTCTACTACATGTCCCTTCTGGTTGGTGAAGAGAAGTGACACTAGCAAGGCCAGCTGCTCCCGCCCCCACGTGCCCCCACCTCCGTCTCTTGGAGGCTCCAGGATCCCACATAGTGAGCTGCTTTCATAGTTCATTCACAAATTCCTATTAATAATTTCGTGTTTCTTTCAATCCTTCTTGTTCCCTCATTAACAATGAGTGATATAAAATCTTTAATGTGTTAATTTTCTCTGTATGACACTCATGATTTCACCTTTTTTTTGGGGAAAATCATGCCTTAATGGAGTAAAAGAAGACCCCACGTGTGCCTCTGCGCATGGGGTCGTGGCGTGGTCCGTGTTCTGGGCATCAGAGACAGCGCCCAGGCCTCCTGGTGGGGCAGATCCTGGAGAGGCCACAGGGAGGACGACGCTGTCCCCGGGTGGGCACCCCAAGCAGGCAAGGCCCAGAAGCAGAGGCGCCCACGGGGGGAGGTGGGCATGACGTTCCCGTGCCCAGGTCTCAGAGCCCGGGCAGCGGCACCCAGACTTCCTGCCCCTCCAGGACTCCGGGCTCAGGTCAGCTGGGCTGAAAGAAACTGCAGGAAGCTTCTGGGCAGAAATTGGGCTGGAGCCTTGCGGTGCTTGAGACCATGGCAAGAGACGGGGTCTCCAGACAGAAATGGGAGAGAACAGGAGCGAGGGAAGACCTCTGAGGGGAAGAGGGAAGTAAAACTCAGAGGAAGAGGGGGCAGCCCCGCGGGAGCGGCTGGCCGGGAGCAGGCTGCTCACTGCGGCACACCTGACTCCCAGGGTCTGCCAGGCCTCTGAATGCCACTGTGAGTGACGAGTGCTCCTTACCAATGGTGTCCCAAGACAGCACGGCCACTCGTACCTAGTCACTGGAGATGTCCCTGCTGACCCATCCTCACCTCAGGACAGCCTGAGTCCCTAGCCAACACCCTGGGGGCCAAGAAGCCCCAGCCTGGGGATGGGAGCACAGCCCGGAGGGTCCCGGACACCTTGACCAGCCCACTGACAGGGTGTCAGCAGACCCCTCTCCAACCCCACCTCTGCACTGGAGTGTGGCCAAGGCTCTGCTCAGGGACCCTCCACCCACCAGCAGACACTCTGCCCAGGGCCACCCTGCAGAGGTGCTACGCGCGCTGACCGTGGTGCTGAAACAGGATCCGGACTCCAGCTCAGCTGCCCCAGCTCTGCAGAGGGCTGAGCAGGGCCTGAGGATCCCAGTGTGGCCCAGGAGGGGATGGCCAGGCCTGCTTCAGAGCAGAGGTGGAGTCACAGGACCAGACCTCAGAGGTGGGTTGTGCTGAGCTCCCCCTAACGCCTGCCCCTCCCCCTCGGGCAATGTCCCTCTGAGGGCAAGGTCAGTCTGCCCCCCTGGCTGGCGACAGGGAAGGGGCTGTGGTTGATGAGGCCCTCTGCTGGCCCCTGAGCTTCCCCTTTAAGGATCTTGCTTCACCCCAGCCTCATGTATCTGAGAAAGGAGAAAACTGAGGGTCAGAAATGTCAGACGCCATGGCTCAGGCCTGATGGGAGGGGACCACTTGTGACCATGACTCAGCCCTGATTGGTTCCCCTTTCAGGACATGGCGGTCCTGCCTGCGGCCATCAGAGGTGACCCTCTTCTACCAGGAGCCCATGTGGCTGCCTCCTGCTGCTGGCTAGGGGTGGGCATGGTGGCCTGCGGGACCTGCCACTGCTGGGTGGTGGCGGCTGGAGAGCCCGAGATGCTCTGCCTCCGTGTTGCTCCTGCACTCCAGGGTCCAGACCCGCTGCCCCCCAGGTCTCAGAGCTGCTCTGTCTCTGCACCATCCACAGGTTCCTAGTTGTGCTGAGGCAGGAGCAGCAGGGGAATGGGGCGATGCCACCTCTAAGGACCAGAAGCCTCACAGCCACCTGCCAGTGTCTCAGCAGAAGTCAGTTGGTCACCCTGCCCCAGCCTGGACAGCAGCCTGACTCGGCCGCCCCTTCTGAGGACCTGGAGTGGCGTCCAGGCAGCGGGTGCTTTTCCCACACGGCCAGAACCCACCCCGTTTACTGGTTCATATGAAATCACGGCACAGTGCT
>CM046672.1:59867939-60000120 GCA_025594165.1 Tamias sibiricus | reverse complement strand
TTATTTTTTTTTTTTTTTTTTTTTTTTTTTTTTTTTTTTTTTTTTTTTTTTTTTTTTTTTTTTTTTTTTTTTTTTTTTTTTTTTTTTTTTTTTTTTTTTTTTTTTTTTTTTTTTTTTTTTTTTTTTTTTTTTTTTTTTTTTTTTTTTTTTTTTTTTTTTTTTTTTTTTTTTTTTTTTTTTTTTTTTTTTTTTTTTTTTTTTTTTTTTTTTTTTTTTTTTTTTTTTTTTTTTTTTTTTTTTTTTTTTTTTTTTTTTTTTTTTTTTTTTTTTTTTTTTTTTTTTTTTTTTTTTTTTTTTTTTTTTTTTTTTTTTTTTTTTTTTTTTTTTTTTTTTTTTTTTTTTTTTTTTTTTTTTTTTTTTTTTTTTTTTTTTTTTTTCTTTTTTTTTTTTTTTAACTTGTTTATGTAGTTCTTTGAGATGTAAAGTTAGGTTCAATATTATATTTAGACTTTTTCTTCTTTTAGTAAATATGCAACTCAGTTGTCAATAAATATTCAACATCGTACTGCCTTCATAGGTGTCCCAGAAATCTTTGATACATTGTAACCGTGTTATCATTGTTACCCCTAAGCATTTTTTTTATTTCATCCATAGTATCTTCTAACCATCCAATTCATCATTCCGTAGTGTATCATTAATTTTCCATGTGTCTTTATAGGTAGACTTCTATTTTTAATTGTATTGTTGATTTCTAATTTTATTCCATTTATGATCTAATAGAATGCAGGTGTCATCTCTTCGTTTGTTTTGTATTTACTAAGAATTGCTCAGTGGCATAAAAAAGAAAAATGTTATCCATTTTAGGGAGAACAGGGCCATGAGCTTCTTAGACGAATCGAAAATTCACCTCATTGATTGAGGACATAAAATCCAAATATTTCTATTAAGTATTAAAATTATTGGTTGTATTATTTAATTCTATAAGTTTTCTGTAATTTATGAACTATATGTTTGAAAGGTATGTCCCAGAGTAGATGACAAAGTTTTCTTAAAAGCCACCACATGGTTTTTATTGTGGTTGCCGTCTAATTTCACACATGAGACTGAGGAAAAAAAAAATTTCTATATACAGATGCTCCATTCTTTGGGATATAATTTTATTATTAGTTTATGTTTCTACTGATATATGTGTCCCATACAAGGTATAAAAAGTCACACACTGAAGCAGGAACTTACATCTCCGCCCCAGTCCTGCCCTCCACGGGCATCACTGCCTTTCAGTAAAACATTACAAGTAAGAAGGAATGGGTGGGGTCTGTGCCAGCCATGGCAGAGCCAGGAGCCCAAGCTCACGTGGTGGGAAGGATGAGGTCAGAGATGGGAAGTCCTTGTTCCCGTGTAGTCAGTTTGCTGTCCACAGAACAGCTGATCAGCCCGTGATGAACTCAGGAGCTCAGCTGAAATCCTCTCAGGGATCACAGGTAGATCTGGGGGTTGGGCAGGGGCTGCAGGGCAGTGTCCTCAGCACCAACTAATCTAAGGAGAGATCCTGGAGAGAATGCCAGGATCCCAGAGGACAAGTCTTCCTGCCACTTATCGTCACCTTGTTCACACTGAACTGTTTTTAACTCAAACTGAGGCACTATTGCATTCTAGATTTGTTATCTCCCCCATAAGTCTGTAGTTCTAAAGGTCTGCATGTGTGTCACCTACAGTGGGCAAAGCCAAGCCCATGTTCTCAGTTACAATTGTGAATGGGGTCATGTGGCATTTGGGGACAGGAATCCCCATCCATGACAATACCTGATGACACTCAGCCCGGCTCCTACTTGCTTTGTATACCTATGGCATCTGCTGTGGTTGGAATGTGTCCCCCAAAGTCCATGTGTGGAAATGTGATCCCCAAAGTCATAGGAGGAGGGACCTTTGGGAGTTGAGTAGAATTGGATGAGTTCATGAGGGTGGGGACCCATGGTGGCATTCATGGCTTTGTAAGAAGAGGAAGAGACCTGAGCTGGCATGCTTGTGCCACCCCACCCTGTGGTGCCCTCTGCCATGTTAGGATGCAGCAGGAAGGCCCCCACCAGGTGAGAAGATGCTGGCTCCATGCTCTTCAATTTCTGAGCCTCCAGGCCATGAGGCAAATAAAGTTCTCTTTATAAATCACCCGACTCAGGTATTTCATTGTGTTATGAGAAAACTGACTATGCAGTTTTGTCTGTCTGCCTCTCCCGACCCCCACCCACACACCAAGGCACTGGGCATTCTGAGTATTGGATGGGCCATATCCTGTTCTTTGTCCTGGGAGGATGGAGGCTCCTGTGAGGAGGACCCTAGTGGTCAGGTCAGAGATCCTAGGACAATGTCTTGGTAAAAGAGAAATATGAGGGATGACAATTTCCTTGATCATTTGCATGTTGCTGTACATTTCAATCTTGGCCACTTGTGTCCACCTGGGCCACCAATCCTTGGGCCAGCACTCATGGTCCCTGATCCCATGGGCTGTCCTCACTACCCTCCTGTCTGCAGTCAGTTCAGCAGCTATTGCAACACACACTGTGAGCTGACCCAGCAGATCGTGATGCTGTGTGACCCGTCCCTGTGAGAGCCCAGGCCTTCCTGACCCTCACAGCCCTGTGCCTGCTTCTCCTTCCTCCTTGTCCTGTGGTTGTTTAGCCTGGAAGGACGTGGGGCAGGGATTCTTGGAACACAGTTCCAGCCTGGACACGATGGTGGAGTGTGAACCACCACAGAAGGCTTCACACAGGGCTTCAGGTGGCCAGTGAGGAGCAGTCCTCTCAGTTCAGAGTGCAGGAACACTAGGCGAGCTCCAGTCTGCCTTCTCCCCATCAGCTGTGACCCTGTGGCTGCTGTTCCAGGCATATGTTGCTGCCCCTCAGCCCCCAGGGCTCACTGGATTGTGTGTCCACCTGCTGTGAGTGGGCAGGACCCCGGCTGGGCACTGTCACTGCTGGTTGGCTCTGGGCTCTTTCAGGCAGCTGCACTGAGATGGTGGCCTTTGCCAGGTGGGATGTCTGACACCCCCATGCTCCCCCACGTGGACCTCTCTCCAGCAGAGGGACAGGAGGCTTAGGTGCCCAGGGATCCATGGGGCAGGGTGGAGGCTGCCAGACCTCCTCAGTCTCAGGACCTCTCACCCTCCACGTTCTCTGGGCCAGAGCAGCCATGGCTCCACTCACACCCCAGAGGAGGAGGTCGTGGGAAGGAGAATCACCCTCCTGTGACCCCAGGAACGCCTGTGCATGTGGGCGTTGTCTGGGGTTGTGTCTGGAGACTGTTTCCCACAGCTGCTCACCCCCTGTCCATCAGCTGCCCCCTCTACCTGCCAAGGACGGTTACCCCTCTCAGGAGTGTAGGGAGGGTGAAACAGGGGACAGTGCCAACAGCCTGACCTGTGTCCATAGGACATTTCTGAGGTTGTGACAGGACCAGGAGGAGCAGTGGAGATCTGTCCCCCTCCTGAGTGCCTCCCTCCAGGTGGACCTGGGCTCTCCCGGGCACAGCTGACGTGCTGACCCCCACTCCAACTCTTGATCAGGATCCTCCTCAGAGCTGTGGAAGTCAGAACTCAATCTGCAGCACCATGGACAGCACCCCTGGCCTCCCCATGCCCAGATCCAGAGCCTGTCCTGAGCAGGGGCAGCGCCCACTCTGAGCAGTACCTTGTCCCTGCTGGGCAGAGTGGGAGTGGACACACACAGAGCACAGAACTGCAGGCTGAGGACTCCCAGTAGAGTGGGGGGCGTCAGAGGTGCTGGGAGTTCAGTCCAGGAATTGTCTTGTCTCAGCGTCGCCTGTGTGATCCACGTCCCTCAGGTCTGCCCAAGGTCCCCACCATGTCCACTCTGCCTGTTCCTCCTGAGAACTCACCTTCCACTCCAGAAGAGCAAGGTCCCCACCATCCCCAGCTGTGCCTGTCCCCCATGTCAGCCCCCTGCCCCATGGCATTGGCATTGTCTGGGGACGTGTGTGTGTCTCCCAACCAGACGTTGCTGTCCCCCAAGGACACCACAGGATCTGACCCCTTCACCCCTGTGCTGCAGACCTCAAGGCCCAGTGGGAGTGGCTCCACCTGACTGTGGGACGAACAGAGCTTCTCCTTGTCCCGTGGGACACACTGGACAGTTCTTCCCTTCCCTCCCAAACTAACGGGACTTCTCCTCCTCAGCTCAGTCAGCCCTGGGCAGACAAAGTGTGACAGAGTGGCTCCCCACACAGGCCAGAGCAGGAGAGGGGGTCATTGCTTTCTGAGTCCACCTGGGCTGCGGGGAAGAGGCCATAAACGGGGAGCCTTGTGAACAGCAGAAATTTGCTCCTTCCAGTTCTGGAGGCTGGAAGCCCACAGCCAAGGTGCTGGTGGACTCCATGTCTGGGAGGGCCAGTGTCCTCATAGACCACGCCTTCTCCTGTGACCCTGTGGCAGAAGGGGCAAAGGAGCTCCCTGGGGTCTCTTCTGTAAAGACACTCATCTCACTCATCAGGGCTCTGTCCCCAGGACCTAGTCCCTTCCCAAGGGCCCCACCTCCTGTGACCACCCCCTTAGCAGTTAGGATTTCAACATGTGAATTTTGGAGGGACACAGACATTCAGACCATAGCACTCACCACTCTGACCTTGGAGTCTTCTTCTGAAATTGGGGAAGTGGAACAAGAGGGCCTCCCCAGCTCTCCTGACCAGAGAGTCTAAGTTCCTGTTTTACATGCAGGTTCTCTGGGGCTTCCCCAGCTCTCTCCTTCCCATTCTTCTGTTTTTCTCTGCAAATTGGAGATTATGGGAAATAATCAGCCCTTCTGATCACTGGGCTGCTGCAGTTGCTCCTGTGGGGAGAGAGTGTGTGGCAGGCCTGGGGCTGAGGAGGCTGCAGGGTGAGATTGCAGCTGGAGGTGCAGGGAGGGGTGAGGTGGGGGGCTGTGTGCTCAAGCCCTGCCCCTCCCCCTCTCAGCAGTCACAGCCAGAGGACTCCACCCCAGGTGCTGGGTCCTGGTGCTGAGGGACAACATGGAATGACAGAACCATGAAGTTGAGTGACGGACACAGGCCAGCTCTCTGTGTGCACAGTCTTCAGAGGCAGCCATGGTGGTGAGGGTGGTGTGCTCAGATGGGAAACCTGCAGAGCAGGACCAGGGGCTGCCCGAGAGGGAGCAGGTGTGGCCGTGGGCAGCAGGACAGCTGGGTGCCCTGGAGTGCTCATGGCGGCCTGTGCTTGGAGGGCACTCATTGTGCCCTATGTTTGACAGGAGCTGTTGTTTTGGGGGCACACTTTGACCACATGACATATCTTTCCCATCTTCCCCCAAAAAAAAGGTTTCAGGAAAACTGCCATGAGTCAGAGGAGGCTCCAGCTCCCAGGATTCCCCACGACCTGCCACGGTTACAAACATCTGAATCCAGGCGCGTGCTTCTGCTCACACGTAATCCTGGCCACCCCGAGGGTGGACCGTCCACGCTGCATTTCTTGCTCTGTGCCTCCTGGTCACTGGGACTCCTGGGGCAGAGCCCAAACCAGCACAGTCTGGAGGCCGCCAGACCCACCATGCTCTGGAGTAGCCGGGCAGCCAGAGAGCACGGCTGGAAGGAGTCCGACTGCTGGCTGGGGGCAGAGCGCTCGCCTGGCACACGCCAGGCCTGGGCTCTGCACCCTCCATGAAGCCCTCCCTGGCCTGGTGGGGGAGAGGTTCTCACCATTAAAACTCTGCCTCTTCCCTTCCCACTGTCTTCCCGGCTGGTCCCACCACATGAGGCCTCAGCCTCGGTCCTCCCCTCCTCAGGCGCCTGCCAGCCGGGCTCCTCTGTGTCCTTGGGGTTTTACACACAGGACACTCACCCCGGTGCCTCCTGAGACCAACCTCCAGCCAGGGCGGAGCAGCCCTCCACGCTGCCTGGGCGACCCCACCATGGCCCTGGTGCCTGAAGACTTAGTGACTGTCCCCTAGACAGTGACTCCCTGGGGACAGTGTCCAGGGCTGCCCTGCAGAGAGGGTGTCACACCATGTGGCTGCTGAGGGAGGGAGGGAGGAGAGGTGGCCTGCGCACCCTGTGGCCTCTCTTGTCTCCTGACCCTACAATCACAGTGGCCTCAGGGGTCACTCAGGGATCTGGTCAGAGGAAGCCCATTGAGTGACACTGCAGAAAATGTCACCTGATGAGAACGATGTCAACAGGGAGGGAGGAGACGGGGTGACACAGACAGGGTCCCCCTGCCTTCTATGGCGGGGGATGCAGGGGTGATGTGGTGGTGGGGGCTGGTCCCCAAGGGCCGAGGCCACCCTGGCAGAGGCTGGCTGATGCTCCTCCTCTAGGAGGCCACTGTCCCCACCTCGTCCCCTTCCTGTGGCGCCTCCTCCTGTGGGCTCTTAGTTCCTCAGGGAGGAGCTCTGGGGAGCAGACTTCCCCTGCGGCCCTGCAGCCCCAACCGACATGCTGCAGCTGCTGCTGCTGCCCTGCTGCCCCCTGCCCCTGGGCGGTGAGGGGGTGGAGGGCCAGGGGTACCACCACTGGGGATAACTGGCAGAAATACACCCTGAAGGTTCAGAGGACAGTGACAGTGCAGGAGGGCCTGTGTGTCCATGTGCCCTGCCAATTCTTCTACCCCAGGAGCCTCTGGACTGACTTGGACCCAGCTCACGGCTACTGGTTCCGTGAACGGGACAAGATCATGGACGCTCCAGTGGCCACAAACAACCCTGACCGGCCAGTGCAGGAGGAGACCCGGGCCGGTTCCACCTCCTCGGGGACCCAAGAAGTGACAACTGCTCCCTGAGCATCAGAGACGCCAGGATGACGGACACAGGGTCCTACTACTTTCGGGTGGAGAGAGGAGACTTGAAGTACAGTTACGTAGATTACCCTGTCTCAGTGCATGTGACAGGTAAGGTGACAGCTCCAGGGCACCCTCAGGGAGGTCACAGGGCAGGGCTGGGTGG
The DNA here is from genome assembly GCA_025594165.1 of Tamias sibiricus. NCBI lineage: Eukaryota > Metazoa > Chordata > Mammalia > Rodentia > Sciuridae > Tamias > Tamias sibiricus. Next base: position 59,993,236 of record CM046672.1, on the reverse strand, counting down.
GACCCTGCCCTGGGGGAGTGGAGGGCAAGCACTAGGGGCTCAGGGAGCAGCTGGGCACAGCCCGAGCTTCTCTCAGGGCCCCCCTCCCGCCCTCCCTCCTGACCCTGCCTGTCCCCCTCTGCTCCCCAGCCCTGACCCACACCCCTGACATCCTCATCCCTGGGACCCTGGAGTCTGGCCGTCCCAGCAACCTGACCTGCTCTGTGTCCTGGGCCTGTGACCAGTCATCACCCCCCACCTTCTCCTGGGAGGGGACCTCTGTGTCCTCCCTGGGCCCCAACATCACCCACTCCTCGGTGCTCACCCTCACCCCCGCGGGCCCCAGGACCACGGCACCAACCTCACCTGTCAGGTGACCCTGCCTGGAGCCCAGGTGACCAGGATAAAGACCGTCCACCTCAACATCTCCTGTGAGAGCTGGGCTGGGACACCTGGGACTCTGAGGGGTTGGACCCTGAGGGAGCGGGGAGAGGGTCAGACCCTGGACACTGGGTGCTGGGTCCTGGAGTCGGGTGGGGCTGGGCCAGGAGGAGGCAGCCTCCACCCTCCCCACCACGAGGCTCCTGGGACAGAGGCTCATGTCCACCAGCGTCCCACTGACAGGTCTGCGTGTCTCCCTGTCCAGACGCTCCACAGAACCTGACTGTAACTGTGTCCCCAGGAGCTGGCCCAGGTAGGGAGGAGCCTCGTGGGGCTGGGGGAGCCGGGCCTCTTCACTCAGGGCAGGGCTGGGTCCCCTCATCCTGGACTCACCTGGTGACAGAGCCCCTTGTTGGGAACCCAGTGACACCTGCCCACCTCAGCCCCATGGCTGCCTTGAGCTCCTGTCCCCACCTTCCAGGCTTCCTGGGACTCCTGCACCTGCCCCGCACCCCACAGGGACAGGGTGACACTCACACAGCAGAACTGGGCTTCCCAGGCCCCTCCCAGCCTCCTCCTGGACCCGCCTCCAGCCTCCTCCTTTTATTCCCAACAGCTTTATTTTTTTATTTTTTTTATTTTGGTACTGGGGATGAACCCAGGGGCACTCAACCACTGGGCCACGTCCCCAGCACCTTTTTGGGTTTTATTAGAGACAGGGTCTCACTGAATTGCTACGTGCCTCGCCTTTGCTGAGGCTGGCTTTGAACTTTCGAACCTCCTGCCTCAGCCTTCCAAGTGTTGTCCCCAACAGCTTTGCTCTAAGTGCTTATGGAAGGATTCGCAGTCACAGGCACATGCAGAACAGGCACAGCAGTCTGTCCCCAGAGCTCAGGCCCCTCCCAGAAGTGGCCAGTGTCCATGCAAGATGCACCAAGCCTTGGATGGTCCACTGAGGACTGAGAGGCCACTGCATGTCAGTAGCACTCAGGGTCCTTGTTCCCAGTGACAGTGGTGTCCACTGCAAGGATGGACCAGTTCTGTGGGCATCCTCTGCCACCTGGCAATCCTGCACTGAGTTCCTTCAGCCAACAGGAGTGTGCAGTGGACAGTCCTGAGCCTCCGCCCACAGCTGAGTGTGCAGGTCAGTGAGCTCAGCCCTGCACGCAAAGTGTAGCGGGGTCCCATGTTCTAATGTAACAGCTTGAGTCAAGTTATTTGAATGAAGTAGAGGAAGAGACATCCGTCAGCAGGAATATAACCTTGCCCATATTCCTGCGAACAGGTCAAAGTGTGTGTTTTTTGTCCTTCATTCAGTCCATGTTTGTGTCTTAGTCCCCTTTTATGGACTCTGGTATAGCCTCTTTTTTTGATCTCTTGGTCACTCTGACCCTCTGTCTCTTTCTCTACAGCATCCACAATCCTGGGCAATGGCTCATCTCTTTGGGTCCTGAAAGGTCAATCTCTACGTCTGCTCTGTGTTGTTGACAGCCACCCCCCTGCCAGACTGAGCTGGTCCTGGGGGAACCTGACTCTGTGTCCCTCGCAGCCTGCAGACCCTGGGGTGCTGGAGCTGTCTCCAGTGCACCTGAGGGGTAGAGGAGACTTCACCTGCCATGCTCAGAACCCTCTGGGCTTCCAGCACATCTCCCTGAGCCTGTTGCCTCAAAGTGAGTGTCACAGTGGGCTGGAGAGGGGCTGGAGGAGGGGGACAGCACCTGCCCCACCTCCCAGTCCAGGTAGCAACCCCCTAGCGTGAAAGGGAAGCTCATCTCTGAGCTCAGCCTCCCTCAGCTGCAGGCCTGGAGTGTCCCCTGGGACCCAGAGCCTCACTGTCCTCTTCCTGTAGGCCCAGGTATGGGGGGGTGCATCTTGGAGGAGAGGGCTGGGCCTCAGACAGGTGTGTCTGCGCAGGCAGGCCCTTGCTTTGCAGGCCAGGACTCAGTGAGGCATTTGCCTTGGGCACAAAATTTTAAGATGAATCCAAAAGCCAAGAACAAAAACAAACAAAACCACCACGAGAACAAAAACCAGCCCTGACACTGAGGGAAAATAATATCGCGATGCAATTAAAAAAAAAAAAAGTAAAAATGGATGCAAAAAAATTCTATGATGAACAAAATACCAAACTTTAAATAAGGCCAAGCTGCACCCCCGGCCCCGCCCCCATCCTACTCCCCTGGGCTGGGAGAGGGGTGGGAGGCTCAAGTGCAGGGAGCCAGCAGGAGGGAAGAGAGGAGGGATCCTTGGAGGGGAGTCAGCAAAACTGTTCCCTCTGTGCTTCCGCAGGCAAAGCTGGGCCTCTCTCCGGAGTGACGCGGGGGGCCCTCTGGGGCGCTGGAGCCACAGCCCTGCTCTTCCTGTCCTTCTGCGTCCTCCTCCTGCTGTGAGCATGGACGGGCTGGGGAGGCTGGGCAGAACCTGGGGAGCAGGAGGGCGAGCCTGGCACAGAGTCCTGCGCCCAGCCCTGGAGGGACCCGGATGGGCGAGGGCTTGAAGCCAGGGCGTCCTGAGGTCCGGGCGGGCTCTGGGGGCGCTCGCCCGCGTCGGAGCAGGGGCTCCTGGGCTGCCTGACTCTCAGAGGCCCCGGAGCCAGGAGCCTGCCTTCCCAAAGTAGGAGCCACCCGCGGGAGTGCCCTGTCCCACTGGGCCAGCGCTCCAGCGCCACAGCAAGAAACCTGGGCGGGCTGCAGTGCGCCCCCTGCCCCCCTGGCCCCACTGAAGGCTCCCTGGTCTTCATGCAGAGCGCGCTCCTTCAGGAAGAAATCCGCCAGGCCAGAGAAGGGCTTGGGGGACACCAGTGCTGTCCTGGGCTCCGCCTCTCAGGTGAGTGACGTGGGCGTGGCCACACCCCTGCACCTCCTGGAGATGTCCCCAGGATTGCTCCCCTGAGCTTGTGCAGTTGCTGTCCTCTCTTCCTCCAGGACAGCAGCTCTCCAGCCTGATTCCCCATCTCGGGGACAGGGACAGCGCCCCCCTCCGCGCTTTCTCCCAGGCCAGCCCAGAGGGGTCACCTCTCTGTTCTGCTGACCTTCTGTTGAGCCACCATCTCACTGCGTGGCCTCCAGGCCTCCCCTCGGAGCAGGGAGCACCAGTGTCTCCGCACTCTTTGACCCCGGTCATGGCTGGGGACTCTGGTCTCTTTCTTGGACCTGTCCTCCTCCCTGCCCTGTCGCCTCCCCTTCCACCTGGAGCCATCTTCCAACGCCTGGTGTCCAGTTCCTCTGCATCTGGACACCTGTCTGCCCCGTGTCCCCGCCATCGCCTAGGCTGGGGCGAAGCTTTTCTGGGAAGGGCCAGATGGCAGCCGCCTGGGCTTCCTGGGCTGCTGTCCTGTTGGGGCTACTCAGCTGTGCTACTGTCCCAGGAGGATCTGCTGTGCTTTTTGGTACCTGGGATTGAACTCAGAGCACTTGACCATTGGGCCACATCCCCATCCCTTTTTTGTATTTTATTTAGAGACAGGGTCTCACTGAGTTGCTTTACTAAGTGCCTCGCCATTACTGAGGTGGACTTTGAACTTGTGATCCTCCTGCCTCAGTCTCCCAAGTGCTGGGATTACAACCTTGGGCCAACGTGCCCAGGTGAGGTGATATTTCTTTATGGTTCTGATTTGCATTTCTCTAATCATTTCTGACACTGAAGATTTGTGTGTGTGTGCTTATTGGCAATTTCTGTTTCTTTTTTTGGAGAAATGTTTATTCAAGTTCTTTGCTATTTGTCTAATTGGGCTGCTGGTTTTGGTGCTGACGTGGTGGGGGGGTTCTTTCTGTCCTCTGGTTCTTAGCCTCTTGTCAGATAAGCCTCTTGTCATGTCTCCTCCCACACTATAGGTTCACGAGTTTTAGAGAAGAGGGGGGGCTCTGGGCAGTCTGGGGTTTGACAGTTCTAGGCAGAAGGAGCAGCAGGTGCAGTTACTCAACAGGAGGCTGACCAGGGAGGAGGCCCCCGGCTAGACAGAGGGCAGCAAGGGCCACCCACAGGAAATCAGCTTGGAGAAGCTGAGCGTATGCAACTCATGCCTGAACCTGCAGCTGCTGTGAGAACCTGCAGTTGTGAGCATGAGAAGGAGGGGGTCCCTCTGCTACTGTGTGCAGAAAGACCGTGTGGGGGGCGGGGGGCAGAGGCCGGGAAGTTACAAAGGAGGCTGGAGGCACTGCTGGGCAGGAGGCCACGCTGCCTGGAACCCTGACTGGCCTCTGGCTGGATGCTGAAGTCAGGCTGAGTGGGACTCGCTGTGGACAGTGGGGGTGGAGTGAGTGACAGGATGCAGGGTGCCCCACTCCCGGATATTGGTCCTGGGCAGCCAGAATAGAGGTGCCAGTCATTGAAGTGGAGAGGAAGGTAGGAGGAGGGGATCTGGGGGAAGAAAAGGAGAAGTTCTGTTGAAACAGGTTTAGTGTTTTTGTACAAGGGTGTGGTTCCCCGTACTGACAGTCCGTACTCACAATGGTTCCAAGAAGAATTTTTCAACTTTACAACTTGCATTCAGGAGGAGCCGTACCTCAGATTTTGAATGATGATCTTACCTGGGACCAGGGATGGGTGGTACAATGACATGCTGTGGTTCTGGGCAGTGGCAGCCGTCCCACATAGCCACAGGCGGGGTCAACCAGCCGCGCTCTGCAGAGAACCTCCTGCCAGTGTGGTTTGGATGCAGGTGTTCGATGCGTTCTGTGGCTGCTCAAGGCTTCATTATAAAGCAGGCGTTGCGTGAGACCATCGTCCCAGTTCCAGGCTCACGTGAGTGTGCTGAGCATGGTTAAAGGTCAGTGAGGCTGACCTGGTGCTCCTGGGTGCCTCAAGTTCACTTTTGACTTGTGATCTTTTAGCTTTATGATAGGTTCATGGGGATGTAACTGAGCAGCGTCTGCACACTGTTGGACCAAAGTCTGTGGTCACGAGCGGTGAAGGAGCCCTAATTAGGAAGGGCTGTTGCAGCTAGCTGGAAGCCATAAGTTCCACCTGATTGTATGTGACGCACCTGTAGGCACCCGAAAAGCTGAAGGTATATAACCGGGTGAAAGCGATCTGAGTTAGGAGAATGGAGAAATTCATTCAGTCAGTTGGGCAGTCGCTCGGTCGGTCAGAAGAAGAGTTCGGGTCGGAGAAAAGAATCAGAGCGGCCAGAACGGAGGCAGAGCGGTTACAGAAGAGAAACCAGATAGAAGAAGTAATGGCTGGTCAGAGTTAGGCCAAGGCTCCCGAGGAAGACAGAAGACAGAAGAAAGAAGCAAGAAGCTCTAAAAGTAGTAAAAGCTTTACTCTGCCTCCGAGTTTTCTCCCGTGGCGCCGTGGCTGGCCATGACAGGCAGCTTACAGAGCGGGGAGCGGGTAGGAGGATTTGCACGTCACAGCTGTTGATGGCAAGGAGCCATCAGTGTGGACTGAGCGTGGTCACCAAGGGACGTTGCAGAGAAGAACGCAGCTGCTCTGAGGTTCAGGGATCAGGGAGATGTGGACGGGGACAGAGGGGCTGCCAGGGGTGGATGGGCCTGGCGCTGTCCTGCAGCTCAGTGCAGAGGGCCTCTGTGTGGGGAGGCGTGCGGCTGGGTCCTCAGCTACTGCAGCGTCCAGGAGGGGACGGCCAGCGGGGCCTCTTGTATTCACCAAGTGAGATCAGCACGGAGAAGCAGTGAGTGGGGGTCCTGGGACAGGCAAGAGGAAGTGGGAGGAGCCAAGTCCCTGACAGCTCTGTGGAGGCCGCCTGCTGTCCAGGGTGGGCAGAGAGGATGAAAGTGAAGGGGATGCCTCCAGGGAGCCTCCCTGGCCCTCTGCTGCCTGAGATGCTGTAGTGGCTAACTGTTGCAGCTGCCAAGACTTGCCGCAGGTTTAGTGGCCTCAAACAACAAATGCGTGTCACCTTAGCATTCGGGAGGTCACAAGTCCAAGATGTGTTTCCTGGGGATAAAAATCATGAGCTGGCGCTGGTCCCTGGGGAGGTCAGGGAAGAGGGCGTTTTCTTGCTTTTGTGTCTTGGGGGCCTGGGTTCCCGGGTTGGGGGGGGCTGTCTCCATCTGCAGAGCCAGCAGTGCAGCGTCCTCCAGTCCCTCACGTCCCCTGCCTTCACTGCAGAGTGGCTCCTGGTCACACTGGGCTCACCCTCAAATCCAGGATCGCCTCTGCACCTCCCACCCTCACCTTAGTGCCGGCTGCAGAGTCTCTCCTACATGAGGAAATGTATTGGCAGGTCCCAGGGGATTCCCATGTGGGCACTGGGGTGCTCTGTCCTTCCTATTGGAGGGATGCCATTTCCTTGGCTGCTCATGCCTCAGCCCCATCAGGCTCTGAGCTTCTCTGGGTGGGCGCCATGTCAGAATCTAGGCACGGCCTCTCCATGTCCCCTATTCCTGCCCATCTTACCCTAATGCACAATTAGATATTTGGGTTTTGCTGAGTTCTTCTTGTGACCACCCTCCATGAATAAATGAGCTGCAAGAGGCTGGGCCTATGCCTGCTGTGTCCACCAGGGGGCACCAGCACCCAGTTTAGGGTCTTGCCCAGGGCCTCAGAGGACACTAGGCTTTGGGGTCAGGAAAAAGCAGGTGAGACCCTGATTCTACCTGGGAGTTTGGGTGTGCTGCTTACTTACTTCAGCCTCGGTTTTCACATCTATGAAATGGAGACAGAAATAATATCTCGCTCATGGAGCTGCTGTGGGAAGTTCACGAGGCGGGTGCTTGTGGAGCCTGCGGTGTTTGAGGACCTGTCCATGAGGGACGGTTCAGCACCGGCGCACACGGATGTGTGGATGGAGGACACCCCAGGCACCCAGCTGCCCTCCGGCCTCCTTCCCACTGTCCCTCCCTCTCTTCTCTCTCTCCACTCAGAGTCCCCTGGTCGAGTCCCAGGCAGACGAAAGCTCCCATGCCCACCTCCGCCTGCTGTGGCCACCTGCTCCTCCGAGAATGAAGAGGTCCATTACGCAGCCCTCAGGTTTTATGAGGTGAAGGCCAGAGGCCCGCAAGGACAGAAGTCCCCGCAGGGAGAGCAGGCCCCGCAGGGAGAGCAGGCCCCCGACAGTGAGTACGCGGAGATACAGCTCCAGCCCTGAGAAACGCAGAGACCCGGCCCTGGCTCAAGGAAGTGCAGCCTGGTCCAGGCAAAGGAAAAGTCAGGTTCCTGTAGAGGACAAGCCCTCAAGGTCATGGCCCCACACAGTACTGGAATCCAGAACCTATTTCCCTGCCACGCTGGAACCCCATGCTGTGCCCAGCCTCCCTCCTCTCCCCGTCCACCTGCCCCATGGCCTCCGCGAACCACCGCTCTACTCTCTGCTTCCGAGTTCAACTCTTCCCTGTTCCACAGCAGTGAGATCTGCTGTGCTTGTCTCTCTGTGCCTGATTTCCTCCAACAATGTCCTGCAGGTTCATCCATGTTGATGCAAGTGACAGAATATTACATCATGTGTTTCAAGAGAGGATTGTGTGTGTGTGTGTGTGTGTGTGTGGTGGTGCTGGGAGTCGAACCCAGAACCTTGTGCTTGGATTGTACACAGCTGTATACCAACACAGTTCAAAAATAGAAGTTTTAATAATGTTTTCATAGAGCAGGGTCCGGACCCCTGGCTATGTGGGTTCCCTGCTTCACCCCGGCCTCCAGCACAGGTGAGTTTGGGGGGCCTGCCCACAGGAGGGATCTGGCCTCACGTGGTTCCCCAACCCTGCTCAGGGGAACGCTCTGAGACCTGTGTCTTCTGAGACCTGCCTTGTGGATGGGCAACCCCACCTTCTCACCCCTGCACCCCCAGGCTCCTGGGCCTGCCTCTGCCCTGCTCTTCCTCCCCGTCCTGGACACTCTCAGCCTCTGTCCACGCTGCCTTCCCTCCGCCACGTTGAGGATGAGGGTCTGTCTCCACCTGGGCCTTTCCTTTTCCCATTCAATGTGCTTTCTCAAGGGTGGGGGGGATGATTTGTGGCTGTCTCTTTATACTTTTTATTGATTATGGACATTTGTTTTTACTCTTTAAAACATTTCATGTAAGTGGCCTTGAGCAACTGTCCAAAGAAACCTTTAGCATCACTGTTTGTATCAACATATCCAGTGTGGTGGCTACTGGCCACACGGGGCGGCCAAACACTGGGTGAATGGGTGTGACTGAGGACCTGAATTTTTTTCTTATTTAAGTCATTTTAAATTCAAAGAGCCACATATGGCTAGTGTCTCCCCTATTTTTAATTCAAGTCTAGAGTCGCTCCCTTTAAGATAGTATAAATTTAAGCCAGGTACGGTGGCACAAGTCTGTAATCCCAGCACTTGGGAGGCTGAGGCAGGAGGACTGCAAGTTCAAAGCCAGCCTCAACAATGGTGAGGCACTTAGCAACTCAGTGATACTGTTGCCGCCTGAAGCGCTTGGAGCAACGGAGCCGCGGGAAGAACTTCAGAGGCAAACTGGAGACAAACAGCTTTTTATTCTTATAACTTTTCTCTCTGGTTCTAACAACGACTAATACACGCCACACACACCAAAAAATGGCGCTGACCCGATCAGCAATTTCGGCCAAGTCACTCGAGATCCCGCAACAAGTCCCGTGAGACTACGGGAGGCGACAATGCCCAAATCTCCACGGCTCATAGTCAACCGCAATTCAAGCCAATTCCCAAACAGGGCTCCTGCATTTCACCCTTTTTGTTTTAAAAGGGGTAATGCTCTAGGACGTCTATGTGCAACCAACATTCTTACCCGTCATCGGATAATCAAGGCTGTGCCCTTGACTCCTGTCTTAGGTTGATATGTCGGCCACATGAGACTGTCCCGTGCGACTGTGCCTGTCTTAGGTTGTCCCCCTCTGGGGATCTTACCCGTCATTGGCTAACCAGCCATCCAATGGAGCCCTTTAGGATCGACTATATATGATGACTAACAGCCGTCCAATTGTGAGGAGATGTTGCGGGCTTTAAGGCGACAAGCCTTTTGGTGATGAGCCAAATTGCATAGCATATCAAATTGTTTAAACAAATCAGCTGCCCTAAGTTCCATCAAGTAACACACTGAATTCTCTAGACAAATACCCGCAAGGCATTGTCCCGTAAAGTCCCAAACAATGAAAGATCAAAATGTCCATTTGTTATAACCATGTTGATGTAGGAGGCCCCATGCATGTAGAGCAGAGGCCACACTGTTGGTGAGGTTGTTTGATGTTTGAGCAGCAGACGTCTTTTTTATGTTTAGACAATGCCACCGGCAAATCTTCAGGGCCCGCTACCTAGAAACTCAAGCATCAATTATTAAAGGAAAGGCAGTGCTATTGCAGCACTGAGTCAAGAGGCGAGTTGTCAAACTACAAAATAGAATAATTAGATTAGAAAATTGAAGGAGCCCTAATTAGGAAGGGCTGTTGTAGCTAGCTGGAAGCCATAAGTTCCACCTGATATGTATGTGACGCACCTGTAGGCACCCGCAAACCTGAAGGTATATAACCAGGTGAAAGCGGTCCGAGTTAGGAGAACGGAGAATTCAGTCAGCCGGGCAGTCACTCGGTTGGTCAGAAGAATCAGAGCGGCCAGAACGTAGGCAGAGCGGTTACAGAAGAGAAACCAGATAGAAGACAGAAGAGAAGCCAGATAGAAGACAGAAGAGAAGCCAGATAGAAGAAAGTAATGACTGGTCAGAGTTAGGCCGAGACTCTGAGGAAGACAGAAGACAGAAGAAAGAAGAAGGAAGAAAGAAGAGAGAAGAAAGAAGCTCTAATCTTTCTCTAAGCTAAGCTCTAAGACTCTAAGCTAAGAAGAAGCTCTATCTTTCTTTCTCTCTAAGACTCTAAGCTAAGAAGACAAGAAGAAAAGCTCGCTTTAATCTTTCTCTCTAAAAATCTTTCTTTCCCTCTCTAAGCTCTAAGAAAGTAGAAGTAAAAGTAGTAAAAGCTTTCACTCTGCCTCCGAGATTTCCTCCCGGGTTTCGGGTACCAGGCAGCTTACAGAAAATCAAGTTGATTTTTGTTCACACACATCGCTGGTTGAGCTTCTACAAACATAAGTTGGAAAAATATCATATTTAGAACAAAACAAAGAAAGACTGAGGGTAATTACTGCATTAAAGATAGATTAAAGAAAAGTAAAGGCACTTTAGAGAAATAATTTGTTAGCTGGAACCCTTGAGTCTCTGTATACAGAGCAATCTTTTACCTGTTGAGATAATTGAAATTAATGAGCTATTAAACAAATGAAGTTAATAACAAATAAACAATCTTATGTCAAAACACCAAAATATCAGGTTATATAGCACTAGTCATATTGTTTGCTAAAGAGAAGTCCCAGGGACACCTATAAATCAAAATTGAAAGTACCTTCATTTATAAAATTATTTACCTAAATTGAATACTCTTAATCTAAAATGAATTAAAGTTATTTGGATCCATATATATATATATATATATATATATATATATATATATATATATTTTATTTTTCATAAGTGCTTTGTTCTTTGTGACGTCACACTGGACAGACGAACAAACATACAAACATATATTTGTGACGTCACATTAACATGAAATGTAGACAAATATACAGACATAAAGACATGTATAAAAAGAAAAAAAAAATACAATTGTGTGCACACTAAAGAGAGATCTCCTCGTCCCGGCCGGGAGGAATGACACTTAAGTTGTGAAATATTTTGAAGGACTCTTTTGAGGGAATCATTCTATACCTTCATCTTGGTCCTCTTGATTTTGTACCTTTTTTATTAATCTTGATTCTTCAATAACTTCATCTTGATCATTTTGATGTGGTACCTGTTTTATTAATCTAGATGGTATCCATATTGGAGAGGATTCGTGTTTTGGAAAAACACAAACAGATCCTCTTCCCCAAATTAATACTGGATCTGGACCCTTCCATGTACCTGAAAGAACATCCTTCCAGTAAACCAAGGGTTTATGTTGTTGGTGTGGATTCCAATGTCTGTCTCCAGCAGAATAACCATTAGAGTCTAAAGTTAAAAAATTTAAGGTAAACAGGGCAACTGCCAATCTGTCCTTAGGACTTTTCCAATTTCCTTCTTTTTGTTTTAATAACATAATTTTCAGTGTGTGGTTTGCTCTTTCAATAATGCCCTGACCCTGAGGATTGTATGGGATGCCTGTTTTATGGGATATATTGAATTTTGCGCAAAACTGTTTGAAAGATAAGGACGTATATGCGGGGCATTATCTCTTTTAAGCATTTTGGGGATGCCCAATGCAGCAAAAGCTTGCAAACAATGAGATGTAACATCTTTAACTTTTTCTCCAGAATGTAAGGAAGCAAAAAATCATGCCTGAGCATGTATCTATGGTAACATGAATAAATCGCAATTTTCCAAAACGTGGCTCATGAGTAACATCCATCTGCCACAAATGATTGGGCATTAATCCTCTAGGGTTAACTCCGAAATGAGGATTGGGCAAATGTGTCATACAAGATTTACAATCTTTTACAATTGTTCTGGCTTGCTCCTTTGTGATTTTAAACCTACGTTGCAAGGTGGTACTGTTGACATGAAACTGGGAGTGAAATAAAGTAGCTTGTTGGAGCACTGAAAGTATAAATATTGTTTTTTGTAAGTTCATCAGCCTTTTGATTACCTTCATGGAGGGGACCAGGCAAATTAGTATGTGCTCTAATATGGCCTACGAATAGAGGTTCTTTTCTTGCCCACAAAAGTTTTTGTATTTGATAAAACAATTTAAAGGCTGGAGTATGAGGTGCTATTGGTCCTGCTAACTCTAATTTTGGGACGGCTTGTACAATATAGTGGCTATCTGAAAAAATGTTTACGGGCTGGTCCCATAAAATTTTCCAGAGCTCTTACCACAGCTTCCAATTCCACTAGTTGAGCTGATTTGTATGCAGTTATGTAAGTCATATTTTCTTTTTTAGTGACTACTGTAGCAGTACCATTTGAGGACCCATCTGTAAATACATTAAATGCCTTAGGAATAGGTTGATTTTTTATTACCTGTGGAAATATAATAGGATGATTAATACAAAAAGATAATATAGGGGACTTAGGAAGATGATTATCAAATTTGTGGAAGTAGAGCATTTAGCTATAGCCCAAATCATTATCATTGAAGCATAAATATTCAATCTGTGATGATGAATAGGGAGTAATAATAGTAGCAGGGTGAATGCCAAATATTTTTAATAGAAGTCTTAAGTCCTTGAAGAATAAGTTTAGCCACCATGGAGGTATAAGATTCAATTATACTTTTAGGAGAGACGGGCAAATGTATCCATAATAAAGGCCCTTGTTGCCAAAATACTCCTATGGGTGTATATTGTGAAGAAATAATAATCAACATCAGCGGTTGAGTTAAATCAAATCTATCACAATGAGCTCCTTCGATGGCTTTTTTACTACTAACTTTAAAGCTTTCCTAGCATCAGGAGTCAATGTTCGTGGTGAAGATGGATCAGGGTCTCCGCGAAGGATGTCAAATAAAAGTTTTAGTTGGCCAGTAGTGAGATTTAGTGTAGGGCGAAGCCAATTAATGTCTCCCAGTAGTTTTTGGAAATCATTGAGGGTGGTCAAATGTTCTTTATTTATTAGAATTTTTTGGGGTCTAACAAAAGTATCCATGATTTTAAATCCTAAATATAATATGGGAGATCTGGTTTGAACTTTTTCTTCTGCTATATATAATCCATATTTTTTTAAATTTTCTACCATGTCACTGAATATATTAAATAAGATTTTTTGATTAGGGTGGGCCAATAAAATATCATCCATGTAATGTAGACACATGAGGTTTGGATATTTATTTTTAATGGGTTGGATAGCCTTGTCCACATATATTTGGCATATGGTGGGGCTATTAGCCATTCCCTGTGGTAAAACCTTCCATTGATATCTCTGATCAGGGCCATTATTGTTCATAGAAGGAACGGAAAAAAGCAAACCTGGGGGCATCCAGAGGATGTAGGGGAATAGAAAAGAAGCAATCCTTTATATCAAGAGTAATAAGATGGAAATTTTTTGGAATGGCTACGGGACTAGGAAGTCCAGGTTGAGTAGGGCCCATGACTTGCATGGTTTTATTAATTTGTCTAAGATCATGTAACAATCGCCATTTTCCTGACTTTTTCTTGATCACAAATATGGGGGAATTCCAGGGAGAGGTGGAAGGTTCTATATGTCCTGCTTCGAATTGTTCCTGAACTAGTAGGTGGGCCGCTTGTAATTTCTCTTTAGATAGGGGCCACTGAGGGATCCACACTGGCTTATCAGAAAGCCATGGTATTTTCAAAATTATTTTCTCAGTGGCCCCGAAAAAAATATCTTTTTCCTTTATGATCATGATTACTTTTAGGGTTAAGATTACTGTGTACTTTTTGATAATGAGTTCTTTTATGGTTAAGATTACCTGTAGGTTTTCACATTTAACATCTGCAGGCTTGGTTGCAAGGTATACTCCCATTTGTTGCAAAATATCTCTTCCCCATAAAGTAACCGGTAGATTAGGTAAAAACATAAGGCTGAAATGTTCCTTTATGGCCTCATCATCCTCCCATTTTAAAATTACCACACTTTTATCTGGGAGGTTATTATATCCCAAGCCTCTTAAACTGGTTGAAGCTTTTTGCAGAGGCCAGTGCTTGGGCCATTGGCGTAAATTAATAATGGAAGAGTCAGCTCCAGTATCTATTAATCCCTCCATTTCTATTCCTTGGATTTTTATTTTACACATAGGCCTCCTTGAACAGTCTCGAACCCAGCAAGCCATGGGTCTTGAGTCAGTGGAACAAAATCCTCTATTGTTCCCTTCTTGAGGCATACCCATTTTAAATGAATTATGTAAATTGGGAAGGAGAAGCAACTGAGCAATTCTATCTCCTTGATTAACAGAACTTATACTTTGGGGTGAGCTAAGCATTATTTTTATTTCCCCTTTGTAGTCTGAGTTTATTACACCTGGGGTCACTTGCAAACCTAATAAGCTTTTTAGGACTACGCCCGATAATAAGTCCTACAGTCCCTGAGGGAAGAGGTCCCCTGACTCCTGTGGGAATCAGTTGAACCCCCATTTCAGGTGTTAACACTATTCGGGCGGTGGAACAGAGGTCTAATCCTGCATTTCCTCTTGTTCCTCTGGCGAGGGAGTGGATGGGTAGTAGGGATTGTGTCGGGGAAGCATCTGAGTGGATGCTTGAGGATACTCCTTCTGCAATGCCCCGTACATTTGTGGGCCCCGGGGTATTGGGCCCCGTGCCCCGTTTTTTGAATTCCTGAACAAAGGATTTCCATGGATGTCAAATTTTGAATGGCATTTATTGGCCCAATGATTTCCCTTTTTACACCTGGGGCAGCGGCCTGGGGCACGATATGAGCTTGTCTTATTTCTCTTTTGGGATTTTGCCTAGAATAGCCTGATTGATTATGATAATTTTGCCTGGAATATCTTGATTGATTATAATGTCTACGTTTAGCCTTTGTGAAATTTCGAGGGGAAGCACCTCTCATTGAGGCTGCAATCACATTTCCTGTGACAAAGGCGTCATTTATATCTTTTACATAGTTGTATATATTACGGAAAGATCCTTTTTAGTTCTCCATGGCCTGATGGCTGCTTGGCACCATTTATTTGCATTTTCATAAGCTAATTGAACAACTAATGGCATAGCTTGGTCAACATCTGCAAACACACTACCTGCAGTTCTCAAAAGTCGATCAGCAAAGTCAGCATACGGCTCATTAGGTCCTCGAATCACTTTTGACAAGCTACCTTGTAGATCCCAGGTCCTTGTACAGTTTTCCATGCCTCTAAGGCAGCTGTGTTTATCTGAGCATATACATCCGGGTCATAATCTGTTTGAGCCTGTAAGTCTGCGAATTGCCCTTCTCCTGTGAGCATGTCTATATTATAGTTTTCAAACCCTGCAGCCGCGTTTCTTTTAGCCGTTTCTATACAAAGTTCTTGGAATTGCGATCGCCAAACCAAGAATTGCCCCCCGCTTAATGTTGCTTTACATAGACTTTTCCAGTCTGAGGGGGTTAAGCTAAAGGTGTTAAGGGACTCCAGCATACTCAACGTGAAAGGAGCTTGGGGCCCATAAGTCATTACTGCCTCTTTGAGATTTTTTATTGTTTTGAAATCTACTGACTGATGGACACTCTGTCCATTTTTCTTTTCAAATGCTGGCGGTTCCCAATGTATCTGTGAGTTGTCCTCGAGAGCGCATAAGCGATCAGAAAGACTTTTTATTTCTGTTTCTAGGGTATGCAAATGCCTAGTAATACCCTTCATATTGTCTGTAATGGATTCCACCCATGGGGGAGTAGAGGACACAAGTGGTTCCTCTACCTGATGGTCCTTTTTCTCGGTCTTTTTTAGTTTCTTTTTCCTCATTTTCTCAGGATCACTTTTACTAGATTCCTCACCACTGCTAATTTCACTGACAGCAATATCCTGAGGCCCAGGTTCCAGTAAGAGCAAGTATCCTTCAGCTATCACCAATAACTCCCGAATAGCTTTAATAGCTTGGATTTTTGTCATTTTTGGGACTCTTCTAATACTCTCTTTACTGGTCTTAGTTAGCTCAGTGGAAGCTACGCTTTTTTGATCACTTTCACTTTTTTCTATATACTCCTCACTGAGAACAGAGTCAGGTATATCAAGGAGTCTTTGCATAGCCTCTATCACTTGGGATTCAGTTATATTCGAACCCATCATTAGAGACCTTTCAGTTCTTACCTGTCCGCTCCGAAGTTCCCCGTACGGGCCGCCACTTGTTGCCGCCTGAAGCGCTTGGAGCAACGGAGCCGCGGGAAGAAGTTCAGAGGCAAACTGGAGACAAACAGCTTTTTATTCTGATAACTTTTCTCTCTGGTTCTAACAACGACAAACACACGCCACACACACCACCAAAAATGGCGCTGACCTGATCAGCAATTTCGGCCAAGTCACTCGAGATCCTGCCACAAGTCCCGTGAGACTACGGGAGGCGACAATGCCCAAATCTCCACGGCTCATAGTCAACCGCAATTCAAGCCAATCCCCAAATAGGGCTCCTGCAGAACTGGGCTGGAACTGCAGCTCAGTGGTAAAAGTGCTTGCCTCACATCTGTGAGGCACTGGGTTCAATCCTCAGCACCACATAAAAAATAAATAAATCTATGAGTGTCCATCTAAACCAAAAAATAAAAATAAAAAAATACATAACATACAATTTGTAATTTTAATCATCATACGTATTTGTTCAATAATGTTAAGTATACTCAAATTGTTACCCAGCATATCTCTCAAGTATTTGTCCTCAAAATTAAAGTGAAATACCCATGAAAAAATAACTGCTTAGCTTTATGTTCTGCTGTTATCTGACAAACACCCTTACTACTATGTTTCAATAAATTTTATTGCTTTAGATAGCCCAAGTATGTGGACTCATAGGTATTTCTTCTTCTGACAGGCTCATTTTTCTTGGCGTAATGTCCTGAAAATTTATGCCCTTTGCAGATGTTACAAAATTCCCTGCATTGTTATGATTGAGTAGTTTCTAGTGTTTATATATTGCAAAGTGCCTTGAATCAGTTTTCAGGGGACTTTTGGGTTGTTTTCACCCATTGGCTTTTAAGGACAATGCTTCAACAAATGTGTGTATGCAAGCATCAGTTCTTTTCACTGTGTCCCTGAGTGTTTCTCTGTGCTCTTTACTGTCTCTCTATGTGTCTGCCTTTCTGCCAGGATTAAGCGAGTTGGATTGCTGCAGTGTTAATGTTTTGAATCTGGAAGCATGATGCTTCTAACTTTCATACTTTTTTGAAAATTGTTGACTTTTTGTACTCCCTTGAGATACCACATGGTTTTTATGTTTCTATTTCTATTTCTTCAATAAATGACATTAGGGTTTTGATAATGATCGTTGATGTCTTCACATAATATGACCATCTTTTAATATTCTCTTCCAGTCCCTAAATGAGAGCACACTTAGCATATGTTACTTGATTTCCATGTCAAAATTGTGTATTTTATGTTTTTACCTCTGCTATTCATTTTTAAATTTTATTTTGTTCAGAAAAGAAAGTTAATGACCTTTTAATTTTCTGTATTTTTGAAGACGTTTCATGCTCTAAGAAGTGATCTAGTATAGATCTGTTCCAGATTACCACCTTGAGCTATAAATCCTTGATCATTCAGATGATCATAAATTCTGCTGTTGTTTTTGGAGTATAATCTCTTATGCTTGATTGTTTTATAGTGTGGTTCATGTCCTTGTTAGTTTATTTTTTGTGAATTTGTATCATTTATTGAAAGTAGTTTAATGAAGTCTCCTTGCCTGTATTGGTGATCTCTATTTATTTGATTTAGTCTTGCCAATGTTTACCTCATTGGCAAACGTAAGGTAAAGTGTATTAAATTTACAAGTGTATACCATACTGAAAAATGGAAATTATTCTTAACATAGTGAGGGTTTTTTTTCTTTTCTTTTTTTTTTTTTTTTTTTTTTTTTTGGCTTTTGGTAGTTTCTGTCTTTACAAGTTTTTTTTACATGTGTCAATATTTTCATCTCTTTCCACTATATTTTCTTCTATTAGATTCAAATATTTTTTTCTATGATTAAAGTCTTGGATCCACTTTTTCTCTATTTTCTCCTTTCATCTGTTTATTTATTATTGTACTCAGGACTGAACCCAGGATTCAAGCATAAAACACTTGTAGGCTACTGCAGAGCAATCTCCCTAGATTTTTTTTTTTATCCATATTGAGTTGATTTTTGTACAGAATGAGAGAGGAAGACCTAATTTCATTTCTCTTAATGTGATTAAACAGTAATCCTAGAATCATTTTCTAAAAGCTCTTTCTTGCTCCAAAGTTTATTTTTGGAAGCTTTGTCAGAAATCAATTGTCTGAAGATGTGTGGATTTATTTTTGGATTTACTGCTTATGGGGCTATGATTTGTTATATGCAAAGTCCATGCTGAATTTGGGGACTGCTGTTTGCAGTTCTGTGATGTAAGATATAAGTCATTTTTAATGAAAATTTAGTATTGCTGTGGGTAGTGTGGCCATTTTAACAATTTTTTTTTTTTTTAATGAATGAACAAAGATTGCCTTTTGACTCTTTACACTCTTTTTTAGTTTCTTTCTTCAGTGTTTTCTAATTTTCATTGTAGAGGCTATTCAATAAATAAAGTATAATTTTTCCATTTGTTTTTTATGATCAAAGATTTTATTATCTCTGTGTTGTTGGTAGATCAGTATAGAATACTTGTAAATTTTATAGAATATCTAAACCTCATTATTCGTCAAATTCATGTAGTAAACACATAGAGAATTCCCCCACAAAAGAAAAAACTGCAGATTATTACTTCTTTGGAAGCATCAATGCACAAAAAAAGAAACAAGAAAAATTATTAACAAATTTTACAGTCTTCATTCTTACAAAATTTGATTTCTGACCAAAATAAAATCAAGTCACAAATTAAGAATGATAAATCTAAAAAATTAAATTAAATTGAAAAGTAATTTATACAATTTTAATTAATGCATACTACAATAGAAATTTACAGGAAAATTTGAAAGTCAAATTAAACAATGCAAAAATACATAATATTTTGTTGGACATATCCAAAGTATTTCTTTTCCTTTTTTATTAATGCATTATAATTAGACATAAAGCTATATTAATTTTTTATATAATTATACATGGCTCTGGTGACCCTTATGAATGTAATTAATATTTTCCTGATTTCTTTCTCAGTGAGTTCATTTTTGGTGTATATGAAAGCTATATCTTTTCATATATTGATCATTTATGCTTTTACTTTGTTGAATTTAAAATTTCTAAAAGAGTTCTATCAGCATGTAATTATTTATATCCTAGATAATACAGTGTCTTTTCTCCTGTGGAAGTTAAAGAGATAAAACAAAATAAAAAAGAGGAATCTCACAAAAAATGAATAGCATCTGTAGAGAATAGACAGGGGAATGAGGCATAGGAAATAAGGCTGAGAAAGGGAAAGAACAGTGGGATATTGAACAAGTTATTATATATATATTTGTGTGTGTGTATATATATGTATATGTATATGTGTGTGTGTATATATGTATATGTGTATATATATGTGTGTATATCATGATGAAATAATCTTTATGAAAATGCAATTTGCACCAGAATTGTGGAGAATAGGCAACATGGGGAGGGAGTTGGAAATGGGAAGGGAAGTAGTAGGGAATATATTGGAGCACATTATTCTATGCACTTGTATCAGTATGTCTCAAGAAGCCTGACTAATACATATAGTAACAATGCACAAAGCAAAACATAATAAATGAAGAAATGATAAAATTTAAGGAGACAGACATGAAAATTACCTTGAATACTACTAACAAATGTATATGAAAGTCAAAACATCAGACACTGCACCTCAGAAATATATACAAATATTATGCCAAACAAGAGACAAAATTTGAAGTCACTGAATTGCACCCTCATTACTGTACCCTCATATTCATGTTTACCTCTTATTCAGTATATTTTACAAATATCAATGATAGCATAATAAGAATCATAAGAACTAAAGGAGAATTAGTACCCACCTCAAAGTGTATTGTATTGATTAAATCAGAACATTTTAGATTTTATTAACATGCATTGTAACAGCCTGTGTTCATACAGTTCATGCTCAGAAAACATCGCATAAATGAATATATATGTGATAGTTTTCTTAAAAAACACTTCCTCTGACAAATATGCCATCTCCAGCATTTTTTGAAGTGTTGGTTCCAACAAAAATCCTGCTATTTCAGAATGGTGACTGGGATCCAACAGTGTATGTCTTTTCCTTTAGCGGATATATTTGGGGAAGAGGGACCATATTGGTTGTGTCTGTTTCATCTAGCTCCCTGCTACTAATGATGAATCCAGGGAGAGAAAGAGCATCATTAGCAAAGAACTTGTAACAAAAACAATTCATGGGCTTCATTCAAAACCCGCAGAACCACAGTATGGTCCAGAGAGCTATGGGCACCATATGACCCACAAGCACATGGAAAGTCTAGAAGCTTAGCTTCTTAAGTGGTCACAGCCAAGGTTCCCATCAGAATCCCATGATCAACTGCAGGAAATAATTTCAGCTGTTCTACTACCAGAGATTTAGTCTATTAATCTGGGTAGCCTCTTCAGTATTGATAAAATTAACTGACAGGTGAAGGCAGTCTGATGAAGAACCATAAGGGATTCTGTCAACATTTAGGAGACTTGGGTTTAGCATCCCTTTTCAGGAATACTAAGAGGACTTACTGTGTTTGGCTGTTTTGGGGAAAGGTATATGTAGTGCACAGCTTCATTATTGTAGCAGATATTTTTGCTGTTGCAGGCTGGGGAGGATAGCTGAAATCAGTAAGAAGAAACTCACATTTTGTTCTCTATAGATGAACTCAGTGGTTGAGAAAGGAGAGGGGAGAGAGAGCCTTTTCTCTGCTTAGCAATGTCCTTGTAGTGTGGGTGTGGTGGGAGCAGGTGTAGGGGGTTTGCTGTTCCCTTTAAGAGAATTGAAGAGGAAGGTATATCTGTCAAGGTAATCTTGCTTGAGAAGGAAACCCAGAGTAGGAGGAGACGAGAAAGAAATGGCAGCATCTCTGGTTAGTTTTTCCTAGGTCGGGGCCCATTTTCAATTTTTCTTTTTTGGTGTTACATATTTAAAACTTTCTTATCTGCTTCTGATATTCTCTACCTAATATCTGCTTCCAATTACTCCCTTTTGAATTTCTTTTCACTGTAGTCAAGGTTACCTCTCTTGTTTATGTATTTCTTCACTTTTTTGCAGTGATGGCGATTTAGCTCAAGCCCTCACGTGTGCTAGCCTAGCTTTCTCCCACTGAGGCAGACCCCAGGCCCCACGTTCACTGTAGAAACACTTCTCTCCTACATATCAGAGCCTTCTCTCAGTTTCTCTTCACATTGCACAGCTTCTTTCTTTCAGGACAAATTCTCACCATGGATTTATGAATTGTGATATGGAAAGTGCTTCTGGTAGGACAGATGAAAATGGAAGTATATGGATACTCAGCTTATACTGGCAATGCAGTTGAGTCCTCAGAGGTCAGTGATCATTGCACACCTAGGAGGGAAATTCCATGACTATGCTCCACGGGATTTTAGTCTGTAAGCATTAGAAAACTTCACATTGAAATGAAATGGTAATTGTTGTCTAGTAGAACTCATAAATTTATGTAAAAGGGGAATTAAAAGATAATTCCTCTCTCAGGTGTATATTTGTTCCTAAGAAAAGAACAAATATTGAAACATAGTGGGCACTGCAGATCATGGTTGACATTTTTCACAAACTTTGCATACAACTTATGTTTTAAGAGTTGATCTGGACTGTGGATAGCTTTTAATATCAATTTGTCAACTGATATCCCAACAGGGGTGCTTCTCCTCTGTGTTCATCACCACTAAATGCACGTTGTGTGAGGGTCTATGCTGGCTTCACCTGGTTAACCTGCTCCCTGCCAAATATATGACCAGGTTGAAAAGTGTATTAACTGAGAGGAGTCTTTTAATTTTTTTTTTATTTTTTGATAGTCATCTTTAATGACAGAGTTTCTCTACCATTAAGCTGCATCTCCAGCATTTTTAATTTTTATTTTGAAACAGGGTCTTGCTGAGTTGCTGAGGGTGACCTTGAACTTGCAGTATGCCTACCTTAGCCTCCTGATATCCTGGGATTACAGGAATGTGCAATCACTCCTACCTATGGATCTTTTAAAATAGAACACATGTAATTATGCTTAATTTTATGGGTTACATTTTCCTATTTTGGAAGTTTATGTCTGTTTCTTTAGGGGGATGTTTCCTCACATGGGAGACTGTAATTTCTCTTTGTCTTTAAGAAGGATAATGGGAAATGGAGTACTGGTATGCTAGCATCACTTGGAAGCTTGTGAGCAATGTGAATACTAGGCACAACTGTACACATCTTTGAAGTGTAATCTGCATTTCAAAATATCTAACGTGGATTCATGTACCCATCAATATTAGAGAACAATGTTTGGTGATGATTTTTTTTTTTTTTTTTTTTTTTGGTTCTGGGGATTGAACTCAGGGACCCTTGACCACTGGGCCACATCCCCAGACCTTTTTTGTATTTTTATTAGAGACAGGGTCTCACTGAGTTGCTAAGTGCCTCGCCATTGCTGAGGCTGGCTTTGAACTCACGATCCTCCTGCCTCAGCCTCCCAAAGTGCTGGGATTACAGGCCTGCGCCACCGCGCCCGACTGTTTGGTGATTTATTAACTTGTTATTTAATCTTGACAGTAGAGCCAATTTTGACATTTATACAAACAAAATTTATCTTATTCTAATTAGGATGCCTGTCTTCTGGATATATATGCTGTGGACATTCACTGTGTTGTATTCATGTATGTATATGAAGATTATCAGATTTATTCCACTATTTCCTATTTCCTTTTTTATTCAAAGTTGTTGTATATGACAGTAGAATGCATTACAATTCATAATACACATACAGAAAACATTTTTACATATCTCTGGTTGTATACAAAGTATATTCATACCATTCATTTCTTTATGCATGCACTTAGGGTAATGATATCCATCTCATTCTACCATCTTTTTTTTTTTCTTTTTACTTCCTTGCCTCCTCCCTTTCCCTTTTTCCCCATTGACCTTTCTAGTGTTCCTCTAATTCTCCTATGCTCCCTGTCCCAACCCCACTGTATATCAGCCTCCTTATATCAGAGAAAACATTCAGCATTTGGATTTTTGAGATTGGCTAACTTTCCGTAGCAGTATATTCTCCAATTTCATCCATGTACCTGAGAATGCCATTATTTTATTCTCTTTTATCACTGAGTAATATTACATTGTGTGTATATACACCACATTTTCTTTATCCATTCATCTACTGAAGGGCATCTAGGCTGATTCCACATTGTAGCTGTTATGAATTGTGCTGCTATAAACATTGATGTGGCTGTGTCCCTGTAGTATGCTGTTTTTAAGTCTTTTGGTAACAGACCCAGAAGTGGGATGGCTGGGTCATAAGGTGATTCCATTCTCAGTTTCCCAAGGACTCTCCATACTCTTTCTCTAATGGCTGCACCATTTTGCAGTCCCACCAGCAATGTATGAGTGTGCCTTTTTCCCACGTCCTCTCCAACATTTACTGTAGTTTGTGTTCTTAATAGCTGCCATTCTGACTGGAGTGAAATAAAATCTTAGAGTAGCATACTACAGGGACACAGCCACATCAATGTTTATAGCAGCACAATTTACAATAACTAGGTTGTGGAACCAAACTTGATGCCCCTCAGTAGATAAATGGATAAAGAAATGTATTTCCTATTTCTATGCCCCCTCCCTTCCATTATTTTCTTTTTGTCTAATCCACAGAAAATCCATTCTTTCCCTCCTTTACCTTTCTGTATGGTTTAATATCCATATATTATAAAGAACATTTGATTTGGTGGATTGTAGGATTGGGTCTTTCACTTAGCCTGATAGTCTCCAGATCCATTCATTTACAAACAAATGTCATAAAGTCATTATTTTGATGGATAAGTAATAATCCATCATGTGCATATACCAGATTTTCTTTATCAATTTATCTGTTGAAAAGCACCTAGATTGGATGGTAGCTATTGAGAATTCAGCCATTGTAAACATTGAGATGGCTGCTTCACACTGCAGTATTCAGATTTTTAACTTCTTTGGATATATACCAAGAAGTGTTAAAACCAGGTGAAATGGTACTTACATTCGTAGTTTTTTGAGGAATCTCCATACTGCTTTCCAAAGTGGTTGCACCAATTTTTTGTCTCACCAGCAATTTTTGAATGTACCATTTTCCCCACATCCTCACCAATATTTTTCTTTTACTTGTATACTTGAAAAATCAATTCTGTCTGGAGTGAAGTGAAATCTCATTGTGGTTATAACCTGCATTTCTCTAATTTCTAGAGACGTTGAACATTTTGATGTATTTGTTGACTTCATATTTCTTCTTTTGAGAAGTCTCTCTGTAGTCCTTTGCCCATTTATTGGTTAGGTTATTTGTAGTTTTGGCCTTAAGCTTTTTGAGTTCTTTGTATTTCCTGAAATTAATGCCTTATCATAGGCTGGGATGGCCAATAGTATCTCCTCCCTTTTTGCAGGTGCTCTGTTCACATTGCATCTTGTTTATTTTTCTGTGAAGGATCTTTTGAGTTTGATACCATCCAATTTATGGATTTTTTAAAAATTTAATTCTTGAACTTTCGGAAGCTTGTTGAGGAATTTGGTTACTAAGCTGAAATGTTGGAGTGTTGCATCTACATTTACTTCTAGTAGATTCAGTGTTTCTAGTCTAGTCCTTATGCTTTTCATTCACTTTCAGTTGAGTTTTGTGAAATGTGAGTGGTAGGGGTTAAATTTCATTCTGCTACTTATGGATTTCCATTTTCCCCAACACCATTGTTTGAGAAGGCTATTTTTCTACAAAGTATGTTTTTTGCACCCTGGTCTAGTGTGAGATAATTGAATTCATGTGGGTTTGTCTCTGTGTGTCTTCTATTCTATTTCAATGGACTTCATGTCTTTCTATTGGTTTTACCATGCTGATTTTGTTACTATAGGTGTGTAGTCTTATTTAAGGTCAGGAATTTTGATGCTTCCTGCTCTGCTTCATTTTCTCACTATGGATGGTTTTGGCTATTGTGGGGCTGTTACTTTTCCAAATGAATTTCATGACTGCTTTTCCCAATACTCAAAAGAATGTCATTAGGATTTTAATAGGAATTCCATTAAATCTATATGGCATTTTTGGTGGTATGGCCATTTAGACAATATGAATTCTGTTTACCCAAGCTCATGAAAGATATTTCCACCTTCTTGGGACTTCAGTTTTCTTAGTGTTCTGTAGTTTTCATTGTAGAGTTCTTTCATTTCCTTTGTTAGATTGATTCTCAAGTATTTTTGAGGCGATTTGAATGGGATAGTTTTCTTAATTTCTTTTTCAGATGATTCTTTATTGGAGTACAGGAATGCGATTGATTTTTAAGTGTTATTTTTATATTCTACTTTGTTGTATTTGTTTGTGGGTTCTAGATTTTTTTCTGATATATGTTTTGAGTCTTCTAAACATAGGATCATTTCATCAACAAACAGAGATTGTTGGAGCTTCTCTGTATCTATTTGTATCCTGATAATATTTTTTTCTTTTTTCTTTTTTCTTTTTTTTTTTTTTTTTCTGATTACCCTGGTCAGAATTTCCATGACAATTTTGAATGGAAGTGGTAAAAGAGGGTATCCCTGTTTTATCACAGTTTTTAAAGTGATTGAATTCAGTTTTTCTCCATTTATAATGATGGTGGGCTAGGGTTTAACTTACATACCTTTTAAAATGTTGAGGTAAGAGCCTACTATTCCTAGTTCTTCTAGTGTTTTGAACATGAATTGTAGCTAGAGAACACTTCTAACTGACCATGACTTTTGCACCTTCACAACTAATCCTGTATGTATAAAAATGGCCCTCAAGAAATGTATTTCTGTGTTGAAGTCTTGGTTTTACATTTGATATTTCATAAGAGCCTGGGATTAATGCTGATTTTGAAGAAATGACACCATCCTCCTTTTTGTGTCTTTATATAGTGTATTGGAGACATTTACTACACTAAAGATTTCTTTTTTAATTATTCGGGGCACTAAGTGAGGGAGTCTGCTTTTCATTACCATAACAAAATTCCAGCAATATATTCAACTCAAAGGAAGATAGATTTATTTGACTTCATTTCATTCTTTCAGTGCACATTCAGCTCCACTGTTTGGATGCCTGTGTGGAGGCACAACATCATGGAAGAAAGCCACAGTGGAACAGAGCAGCTTATCTGATTATCTAGGGACAGAGAAATAGGTGGAGAGCGAGGCAGGTCCAGGAAAAATATCCCATTCAAAGAATCGTGTTGGGAGGGGAAGGAAAGGGAGCAGGTAGAGTGATGGGAGAGGAAAGAAAAAAAAAAATTGGTGGTTGAATGAGATGGATATCATACATTTTTTAAACTAGGCCCTACCTCTAAGTTTCCATCACCTCCATGTAGCCCATTAATTATAAATCCATCAATTTACCAGTTCCATGGTAGAATCCCAGTGATCCAGTGACCTCACCAAGACCCCACTTTTGAACACTGCTGCCTTGGGTACTTCATCTGATACACAGAAACTGAGGAAACTTTTTATATCAAAATCACTACATAGATCCTACATAAGAAACAATTCCTTCATCTTATGTGGGGGCACTAATGAACTCTGAACCAGGAAACATGACCAAAGTATGTTTGTTTTTTTTTTTTTTATTTTTTCTCAGGATGTGCTGACATTCAAGGATGTGGTCATAAATTTCTCCCAGGAGGAGTGGAAGTGCCTAGGCCCTGCTCAGCGGGCTTTGTACAAGGATGTGATGCTGGAGAACTACAGGAACCTTGTCTTTGTGGGTGAGAATACCTTTCTTTCACAATGCTTAAATGTGACACATGCTCAGGGGAACTGCCTGGCTTTGCCAAAATTTTTATAGGAGGGAATACTTTGCATGAAAGATCTCATATATCTGATTTCAAACTAAAATTGAGAATTCATTAATTTGAAAACATTTTTTACTTATTTTATCTTAATTTATTTTACTATTTTTTGTTCATGATATGCAGAATTTATTCTATGTTTCTGGAAATTGGGGTATTTTAGCATATATAATGTGGCACACATCTTAAATTTGCATTTCTACATTTATCTTTTAAATGTTTTTTAATACTGCATTATAACTACACATAAATGGGATTCATTTTGATCTGAAATTAACTGCATGGACTGTAATTTTCTCCATTTTAACCCCGAGTAGTTACTCTTAACCTGTCCTCCTCTCTAACCTTCTTCCAGTTTCTCTACCTTGCTTTCTTTCCATCTGTCTTTAAATTATTCACTAATTTGGGATTTATTGATATACTTAAATGTGAACTTTACTGTGATACATTCCTCCTGTTCCATTTTCTCATCCATTCACTGAATGCACATTTTCCACTGCTCTGACCTCCCTGGTAATTTTATGTGGTCCCTCCCTTTTTTCACTTATTTTGCTCTTAATTTTATCTATGAGACTAAATATTTTATTTTTGGATTTTGCTTTTATCACTAAGCATGCTACAATTCAGTTCCATACATGAATGAAAAATGCAATAATTTATTTTCTTATGATTGTTAACTCCATTGTGTGTGTGTGTGTGTGTGTGTGTGTGTGTGTGTAAAGTTTTATTTTTCCATTCATGAGCTTATGGGCATGTGGTCTGTATCCATAACATGACTATCATGATTTTTGTTGCTATAAAGATTGAAGTGTTGGTGTCATTATTGTATGCTAAGTGTAGGTTTTGGTGTAAATATGAAGGAGTTGAATGGTGTCACATGGTGACTCTATTCCTTATCCTTCCAGGAATGTCCATGCTTCTTTCCAGAGTGTTTATACTCTTTTCAGTCCAACAAACAATGACCTTACTCCCCTCCCCTCTTTCTCACCCACATTCAGTATTTATCTGTATTCTTAATGATTGCCATTCCAACTGGAGGAAGTAGAAATCTCCATGTCGTTTTGATTTCTATTTCTCCAGTAGGTAGAAATGATGAACCCATTTCTCACAATTCTTGATTATTTGAATTTATTCTTTTGTGGCATGTCTCTTTGGTACTCTGACTTATTTATTAATTGAGTTGTTTGTATTCTTGGTGATGTTTTGAATTTTTTTTCATACATTGTGTTTAATGATTTTCTCAGAAGCATGTGTGGCAAAGATGTTCTCAAAATCCTAGGTTCTCTCTTCCCAATCTTAATGATTAAATTTGCTGTGCAGAAGATTTTTCAATGTGATTCTCTCTACTTGGTTTCATTTTTTGCACTCTTATGAGCTTTGCAAAGGAAGTTGGAACCTGACCCAATAAGATGGAATTTTGAATCTGTATTCTTTTAGCAGTTGCAGGATTTTGATATAATTCCTAGATTATTTATCAACTTTGAGTTGACTTTTTTTTTCCAGTGTGAAAGAGAAGTACATTTTTTACCCATCACTTATGAATTTCCATTTTCCCTAGCTTTAATTTTTATGAAGGCTATATTTTCTCCCTTTGTTTTTCACAACTTTGTAAAATATCAGATGATTGAATTTATGTGAACTTGTCCATATCTTCTATTTTATTCTGTTGGTCTACATTTCTCTTCTGATACCAGTGCCATTTTAGTTTTATTTTTCTGAAAAATGTCATTAGTGTTTTGATGGGTATTACATCAATTTTGTATAAAATTTTTGGTAGTAATGCCATCTTCAAACATTGATTATGCCCATTCAAGAATATGGGAGGTGTTTCTCACTTCTAAAATCTTCAGTTTCTTTCTTTAGTTGACTTTCATTTTCATTGTGGAGGTTTGCATCTTCTTTGTTCGATTTATTCCTAAGAATTACATAGTTTTGAGGTTATTGTGCATAGAATAATTTTCTTCCTTTTTCTGCAGAATCATTATTAGAGTAGAGGAAAGTGTTTGATTTATGTATATTGATCTTGTACCTGCAAGTTTGCTGAATGTTTTTTATGAATTTTAACAGGAATGAATACTTGATGTAGTGAAATGTCTTTTCTGCATTGATTGAGATGATACTGCTATCCTTTTCCTTAATTCTATTTGTGTGGTGAATTTGGTTACTGATTTGTGCATATTCAATCAAACATGCTTACCTGAAATGAAATACACTTGATCATGATCTCCGTTATGTGTACTTTAATGCTACTTTCACATATTTTATTGAGCTTCTTTTTACATCTATGTTGACCAGGTATGTAGGCCTCAAGTTTGCTTTCCTAAATTTATCTTTGTTTTTGGTATCAGGGTGAAATAGTGTACATAGATTCAATTTGATAGTGTTTCCTACATTTGTGTTTCATGGAAAGTTTGAGGAGGACTGGCATTAATTCTTCTCTAAAGTTCTATTTGAATTTTGCCAAGAATTTGTTTGGTCCTGTTTTTTTCTTTGAAGCACCTATTAAAAGCTTTCCAACAATCTCATTTGTTGATATTGGTCCTTTTTTTTCTGTACATTAAGTGTACATTTGGGTGGGGTTTTTATGTATAAAAGTTTGTCAATATTATCTAGATTTTCCACTTTTTTTGGACTATCCATATTTTCAAAAAAGTTTCTAAGGATCTTACAAATTTCTAAAGTGTTTGTAATAGTTCTTTTTTGTTTTCCAAATTTGCTGATTTGGATCTTCTATCTCTCTTTTGTGTTAGTTTGTCTATGGGTTTTAAAATGTTGTTTATCTTTACAATGAACCAACTCTTTGTTGCATTAATCTTTTCATCGATATTTTTACTCTCATTTTCATTAGTTTGAGTTCTGAGTTTTATTATTTTTTTTTTTTCTGATTTTGGAATTAGTTTTTTTATTTTTCTTCTTGTAAGGGCTTATGGTGAAACAGCTGATTATTTCTTTGGGGTGTTTCTAAAACTAGAGTTTGAGATGAAACTGGCTTCTTTGCTTCTGTTGGCAGGTAGGGTTGTGCAAGCTTCAGCTGTGTGCATCCAAGAAAGACTTTTATGTTACTAGCAGGTAATCAATGTAGGGGATGCCTGCTGGAAACAACTCTTCATGTCGTGGCTGGCAAACCTGATTCTTCTCCACTACCACTGGGTGGTGTATTTCAGGTCTCAGTTGTGTAGCAAAATATGGGGGCTATGCCCTTCATTATGCAGTAAACTCGTCAAATTCTCTCTGGCTTCTTGCCTTGCAATTTTGAAGATTCATGAGAAAAAGGAAAGCAGGAGTGAAAGAAAAGTATTGTATTCAATCGTGAAGAATAGGAACAGAACTGTTGTGAGGTCCAGAGGTGATCCCAGTAGTGGTGGCCCCTGAGTGTGCCAGTCTAGGGGGTTGTTAGCTCTTGGGTCATAGTTGTTGATACAAATTGATTCTATTCAGAGTTTGTAATGGTCCTATGGCTGTTGGTTCAGATATATGCTAGTAAGTGTTTGGAAAAATGTTAATACCATTGGTTATCCTTGCAATCTCATTCAGGTCTAATCCACTTCTTTCTCACACTGCACATGGGGAAGCAGGAAGTTGAGGTCCTCAGTTCGTGGATGGGTTCTAGCTGTGGTGTTGAGTAGAGAGAAGGCCTCGCCAGATCCAGGCCAGGATTCCTCAGTGTGACAGGCTGTTGTTGCCTGGATTGCCTCAGCTCTGGTTTGTTGGTCCTCAGGCTCATGCTGGCATGACCTGGCCATGGCTCCTGCTCCAGCCGTGTGGGGCCACTGCTCTGCTGCTGTGGGATGACTTCAGTCCCCACTTCTCATGAAGTGCCCAGAACTACCTTTGGTTCTGGCTACTTCAGTCTTAAAAGTGACTTTGAAAGAGGAATGGCAGTTAGGCTCTTCCTACATGTCTAATTACCATCAGTGTTAGGAGAGCTTGGTTTTGGGATTTGTTAGGCCATTTCTTGCTTGGGTATCTTGCACACTATGGCACTTCAGAGGTTCATGCAGGGTGTTGGCAAAGGACTGGATCAAGTATACATAAGGCAGAGATCATGGTAAGCCAACAATAAACATGACAGTCATGCCTTTTACGTAAAACACTTAAACAAAAGGCATCTATTAGCCAGTTCATGAAAACCATGAATATGGGTAACTAATTAAAAAGCAAGCAGGGTATACCATGCCAGTGGTTTGTGAATGGAAGCCATTTAAGACTTTGGAAGTGTTAGCAGAGTTGTTAGAACACACACGCACACATATATGGTTTCATAATGGCCTTTTAAGACTGTGGAACCATTAAGAGTTAATGATGTGTGTGTGCATATATATGTGTATATATGTATGGTATATATATATGTACATATATATATATGCACACACACTATGTGTATATGTATATGTTTGTGTTTATACATATAGTAGATAAATGAATGTTATTTATTATTATGTATAAATAATATATTTTATGTATTGTTATTTGCCTTAGAAATATAAATGTATATATTATATGTATGTGATATGTATAATATTATATAATATATATATATGTATAATTTAGTTTTTATAATGGCTGAAACATACTCTTGCAGTATAGTACCATATATAATGTTGTCTGTTTTTTCCTAATAGTATATTTTTATTTATGTTACCTGTTTAGTAGAAGAATTCCATTTAGCTGTGTCATGTGGGGCTCTCTTGGAAAAGTTGACTAGCTTACACATATCACATCTTTTGGAAATTCGTTTTAGTTATATAAAACTTTAGGATACATTTTTATATGATTACACATGTTTGGAATATAATTTGCAAATTCAATCCCCAGCACCTCCCTCCACTCTCTCCTTTCCCCTCCTCCCATCCCTTAACTTCAATGATCTTTCTGACATTTATTCAAGTTTTTTTTTAAATTAGTGTCATGTGTATGCTTGATCTTGGAATTTACTGTGCTATATTTATATATGTACATATGAATTTTTGGTCAAAATAATTCTCTATTCCTTATATATCTTGTACTTTTTCCTCAATCCCTTTCATTTTGTCTAGATATTTATTTGGATTAAATAATTAATCATCATTTCAGTGAGAAATACTGGGCTTACCTATGAAGGAGTTTAGAATATTTTGGGGTTTCAAATTGTTTTAGAACATATTGTGACTCTGGCTGAGCCTTTTATGATGGTTATCAGGCACTCCTGTACAATAAAATTCACTGCATAACCTCCCTGTTGTACTCACTTTTGAGACCTATGGCAGCGTATGTTTCTACTTACAGGTTGCCTTAGAGGTCCAGGACCAAAATATTAGCTGTTTTTCCCTTAGCTCTTTAACTCCTTTGACATTTGTCTCCAAGTTTTGGTTTTCAACAATGAGCAGGTAAGATTCACCAGACTTGAAGTAGGGGTACTTGGTTTTAACTTCAATGTGTATAATTTTACAGTTACCCTTTATTTAATAAAGATCAGTAGCAGTACTGTCAATCAGCATTATATCCTATCTGTCCTATAGGTAATTGCTTATTGTCTTAATTCTGGTTGTTTTGTAAGATGTAGAACTTCTGCTAAATGATAACAAGCAACAGTTAGAAAGTTATGCCAACAACCAGATAAAAGTCAGGTTTAAAAATGTTCAATGCTTTAAACACAGCACTTGTTAACTTGCCTGTATCAGACCTACATAACCTTTCATTTTGCAAACTTTTAAATAGCACTTTTCTCATCCATTTCTTTCTCAGATGTATACATTTTCTCTAGCCACACATATTTAGGGTGTCAACTTGCACATTGCACTAATCCAAAAAATAGCAGTTGCACGTTATTTAACCCACTTTAAAAATGGTTTAAAAAAATTTAAATCAGGAACTAGCCTAATTTTTAAGACTCAGTTTTCCTGAGTTATAAAAACCTAACAGACATAAGAGATTATTTTGATAAATAAGCACTGGGTATCTGTTTTAACAAACATTTGTGAAAAAATATTTACTTGAGTTTTATGTTACCCATGAACACCAAGATATCAGACAAGCCTAGGTAACATTTTAACTCAGTTATTCCTGCCAAAGCAAAGAAAATCCTTTAAAGCAGTGGACATTTCCGTTTTTTTTTTTTTTTTTTTTTTTTTTTTTTTTTGTACCAGGGATTAAAACCAGAGGCAATTAAGAACTCATTCACGTGCCCAGCCCTTTTTAATTTCTTACTTTGAGACAAAGTATTGCTAAGTTCCTTAGGGCCTATTGAAGTTGCTGGGGAAAGCTTTGAACTTGTAATACTCCTGCCTCAGCCTCCTGAGATTCTGGAATAACAAGCATGCCCCAACACATGTGGAAACTTTAAACGTTTTATATAGAAACTAACACTGCATTTTTTGGCTGCCTACTTTGAAAATAATTTAAGTTAGTAAAATGTCAAAGACATAATTGCTCTAACCATTGGCATTGTTATTGACATTTTCTTAAAGTCACATGAACTGAGAGGCCTTTGGATCCATTTTTTAAATGTATGAGCCAACATATGTAAGTGATATATGGACACAGCCATATGTGTAGACATGACATACACAGTACAAAAGTGCCAAACATTTACCCAAAAAAGGAAGCAAAGATTGGGTAGCTTTTTACCATGAATTTTATCTCCACAATAAGAAACAAAAGTAATTACACAGTGTCTATTAGAATCCCTTAGAAATTTAAATAGTCTGTCACAGATTTTTGTAGTATGACCCAGGCATAGAAAGTGCCTGTCCATGATGGTAGGTTCACTTCCCCCCCCCATCGCCACTGTTGAAAACATAATAAAAAAAAAACAAAAGCTGTATTTGCCATCATACTGCTATTTAGAGCCACTAATGTCTTGTTCTGTTTGTTGTATATAAAAAAAGAGCCAGGGCTGAGGTTTTGGCTCAGTGCTACAGTGGTTGTCTAGAATGCATTACACTGTGTTCAATCCTCAGTGCTATATTTAAAAAACAAAAAAAGCAAATAAACAAAATCAAGGTATTATGTATGTCTACAAATATTTTTTAAGGGAACATCCAGGGATGTAACAGGCCCCAAGTTTGAGTCCCAGAGGGGAGAAGTCGATGATGGACTCTACTATCCGTATTTCACATAGTTGGTCTCGAAGCAGTGAGAAAAAGAGCTTAGAGCAATTACAGTCATGAGAACCATGATTTTTTCCTAGGAAAATTGGCAGGAATGGAAATCCAGGAAATGGGACCCTTCTTGTTATTGGAGCACAACTGAGACAAGAACAGGCTTTGAGTCCTAAAAGGCACCCAAGGACTTGTAAATTCCCAATCACATTATTGTATGTCATAGTAGAATTATTGGGATTGTGGGGAGCATATGAAATTTGGGTCTACAATGGTTGGGTGTAGCAGCTGAGAGGTAGAGTAGAGAGAGACAAAAACTGCTTCACTCAGACTCTGGGGATTAGTGATTCAAGGTTTTTCTGAATACCTCAGGTCAGACTAAGACTTTGTCTCAGGATCCAGGGTACAAAAGATGAATGCCATTATTTTATCCTCTATTATTGTTGAGTAATATCACATTGTGTATATATACCCAGTTTTCCAAGGAATCTCCATGCTGCTTTCCAGATTGGCTGCAGCAGTTGGCAGTCCAACCAGCAATGTACGAGTGTGCCTTTTTCCCGTATTCTCTCCAACATTTACTGTTGTTTGTGTTCTTAATTGCTGCCATTCTGACTGAAGTAAAATGAAATCTCAGAGTAGTTTTGATTTGCATTTCTCTAATTGCCAGAGATGTTGGACATTTTTTTTCATGTATTTGTTGATTGATTGTATATCTTCTGAGAAATGTCTGTTCTGTTCCTTGGCCCATTTATTGATTGGGTTATTTGTTGTTTTGAAGTTAAGATTTTTAAGTTCTTTATGTAGTCTAGAGATCTGTGTTCTATCTGATGTGCATGTAGTAATGATTTGCTCCCATTTAGTAGGTTCTCTATTTACCTCACTGATTGTTTCTTTTGCTGAGAAGTTTTTAGTTTGAATCCATCCCATTCATTAGTTCTAGATTTTAATTCTTATGCAATAAAAGTCTTATTAAGGAAATCGGAGCCTAATTGGTCCTGATGGAAGTTTGGGCCTACTTTTTCTTCTAATAGATGCATGCTCTCTGGTTTAGTTCCTAGGTCCTTGATCCACTTGATTTGAGTTTTGTGCATGGTGAGAGATAGAGATTCAGTTTCATTTTGTTGCATACGGATTTCCAGTTATCTCAGCATCATTTGTTGAAGAGGCTATCTTTTCTCCAATGTATGTTTTTGGTACCTTTATCTAATATACGATAGTGTAGTAGTGCATGTTAGTCTGTGTTCTCTCTTCTGTACCATTGGTCTACATGTCTATTTTGTGCCAGTACCATGTTGTTTTTGTTACTATTGCTCTGTAGTATAGTTTAAGGTTTGGTATTGTGTTGCCACCTGTTTCACTCTTCTTGATAATGATTACTTCATCTATTCTGGGTCTCTTACTTTTCCAGATGAATTTCATGACTTCCTTTTCTATTTCTGTAAGGAATGTCATTGGTATTTTGATTGGAATTGCATTGAAACTGTATAATGCTTTTGGTCATATAGTCATTTTGACAATATTGATTCTGCCTATCCAAGAACAAGGTAGATCTTTCCATTTTTTTAAGGTCTTTTTAAATTTCTTTCTTTAGTGTTCTGTAGTTTTCATTATAGAGGTCTTTCTCATCTTTTGTTGATTCCCAAGTATTTTATTTTTCTTGATGCTATTGTAAATGGGGTAGTTCTCATCATTTCCCTTTCAGAGGATTTGTCACTGATACGCATAAATACCTTTGACTTATGGGTGTTGATTTTGTATCCTGCTATTTTGCCAAATTTATTTACTAGTTCTTAAAGTTTTCTGGTGGAATTTTTTGGGTCTTCTAGGTATAGAATCATATCATCAGCAAACAGTGCTAATTTGAGTTCTTCTTTTCCTATTTGAATCCCTTTAAATTTCTTTCGTCTGTCTAATTGCTCTGGCCAGAGTTTCAAGTATTATGTTAAATAAACATGGAGAAAAGAGGGCATCCCTCTCTTGTTCCAGTTTTTAGAGGGAATGCTTTCAATTTTTCTCCACTTAAAATGATGCTAGCCTGTGCCTTCTCATAGATAGCTTTTATAATTTTGAGGTACGTTCCTGTTATCCCTCATTTTTCTAGCACTTTGAACTTAAAGAGGTGCTGTATTTTGTTGAATGCTCTTTCTGCATCTATTGAGATGATCATATGGTTCTTATCTTTAAGTGTATTGTTGTAGTGTATTACGTTTATTGATTTCCATATGTTAAACCAACCTTGCATACCTGGATAAAGCCCCTTTGATCATGGTGTAATATGATTTTGATATATTTTTGTATTCAATTAGCTATAATTTTGTTGAGACTTTTTGCATCTATGTTCATTAAAGATATTGGTCTGCAGTTTTTCCTCTTTGGATGTGTCTTTGCCTAGTTTTGGAATCAGGGTGATACTGGCCTCATAGGATGAGTCTGGAAGAGCTCCCTCTTTTTCTATTTCCTGAAATAAATTAAAGAATATTGGCATTACTTCTTCTTTGAAGGTCTTTTAGAACTCAGCTGTATATCGATCTGGTCCTGGGCTTTTGTTGGTTGTAGTTTTTATTTTTTTTTAATATTTATTTTTTACTTATAGGTGGACACAATATCTTTATTTTACTATTATGTGGTACTGATGATCAAACACAGTGCCTCACAAATGGTAGGCGAGTGCTCTACATCTGAGCCACTATCCAAGCCCAGTTTGTAGGTTTTTGATGGCATCTTCTATTTCCTCACTTGAAATTGATCTGTTTAAATTATGTATAATATCCAGATGCAGTTTGGGCAATTCATATGACTGTAGAAATTTGTCAATGCCTTCGGTATTTTCTATTTTATTAGAGTACAAATTTTCAAAATAATTTCTAATTATCTTCTGTATTTCTGAAGTGTCTCTTGTGATATTTCCTTTTTCATCACAGATGTTATTAATTTGAGTTTTTTCTGTCCTTCTCTTCATAAGCATGGCTAAGGTTCAGTCAATTTTATTTATGTTTTCCAAGAACCAACTTTTTGGTTTATCAATTCTTTCAATTGTTTCTTTAGTCTCAATTTCATTAATTTCAGCTCTGATTTTAATCATTTTCTGTCTTCTACTGCTTTTGGTGTCGATCTGTTCTTTTTCTTCTAGGGATTTGAGGTGTGATGTTAAGTCGTTTATTTGTTGGTTTTTTCTTCTTTTAAGGAATGAACTCCATGCAATTAATTTTTTTTTTTTTTTTTTTTTTTTTTTTTTGTGGTACCTCTTGATACTCAGCCTTCGTAGTGTCCCAGAGATTTTTGATATGATGTATCTGTGTTCTCATTCACCTCTAGGAATTTTTTAATCTCCTCCGTGATGTCTTTTGCAACCCCTTGTTCATTCAGTAGCATGTTATTTAGTCTCCAGATGTTGGAGTAACTGTTTTATTTTTTTATTTTATCATTACCTCCATGTCTTTTTTGTTACTATGACTCTGTAGTAGAATATAAAGTCTAGTATTTACTTTTTCTACTAAGAATTGCTTTAGCTATCCTGGGTTTCTTATTATTTTTCCAAATGAATTTCATGATTGCCTTTTCTAATTATACAAAGAATATCATTAGGATTTTAATAGAAATTGCATTAAATCTGTATAACAATTTTGGTAAAATAGCCATTTTGACAATGTGAAATCAGCCTATACAAGAACATGGGAGATCTTTTCATTTTCTAAGGTCTCCTTCAATTTCCTTTTTAGAGTGTAGTTTTCTCTATAGAGATCTTTCCCCTCTTTTGTTAGATTGAGTTCCAAATATTTTGCTTTTTGAGGCTATTTTGAATGGTGTAGTTTTCCTAATTTTTCCCCAGTGGATTCGTCCCGGATGTATCAGAATGTGTTTGATTTGTGTGTTATTTTTGTATCCTGCTGTTTGCTGAAATTCTTTTTTATTATTATTTTTTTTTTTTTTTTGGTACTAGTTCTAAAAGTTTTTTGATGGAATTTTCTAAATCTTCTAAACATAGAATCATGTCATTTGCAAATAGTGATAGTTTGAGTTCTTCTTTTCCTGTTTATATCCCTTTAATTTCTTTTTTCTGTCTAACTTCTCTGGCTTGAGTTTCAAGAATGATGTTGAGTAAAAGTAGTAAAAGAGGGCAACCTTGTCTTGTTCCAGTTTTAAGAGGAAATGCTTTCAATTTTTCTTCATTTAGAATGACCTAGGCCTTGGGTTTAGCCTATATATCTTTTACAAAGTTGGATATGTTACTATTCTTCCTAGTTTTTCTAGTGTTTTGAACATGAAGATGTGCTGTATTTGGTCAAATGCTTTCTCTGCATCTATTGAGATGATCATGATTCTTATATTTAAGTCTATTAATGGGATGAATTACATTCATTGATTTCAATATGTTGATCAACTTTGCATCCCTTGGATGAACCCTTCTTGATCATGGTGCACTGTGGTTTGAACATGCTTTTGTATGCAATTTGCCAGAATTTTATTGAGAATTTTTGTACCTATGTTCATCAGGGATATTGGTCTACAGTTTTATTTCCTCGATGAGTCTTTGTTTGGTTTTGATATCAGGGTTGTTATGGGGCGACTGCTCAGAAAACACTCTAAGTCCAAATTTAATGCCAGTTTGAGAATTTTATTATTATCTTGCCAGAGATTTCCTTTACATAGTCCAAATCACTCTATGGAAGAACAGCACCAGTTGTCTGTGGACAGGGTATTTAAGGAAGAAAGCCAAATCCTATGGAATCTGCAGGTTGCAAGCAAGTGAAATACAGGGGCTGAGAGATCAGTTATCAGAGCAAAACAAATGACCACATTCTGGGTTCAAGCACATTTTGGGGTATACATCCTGGATTGGGGTACATCAGTGGAAGTATGAAGTACAGAAAAGCAGAGATTTTAACATCTGAGTAACAGCTCACATAACAAGTACAAAGAGGAGTTATAAAGATGGAGTCACTATGGCTATACCAATTTATGTTTGTCTATGGCTATATTGATTCAACCTGATCTATCCCTATGCTAACCTATTAGCCCCTATTTATCTATGACTATACTGACTTATTGATTAGTGCTTATCACTTTAAACTGTCTCATGTCTCATTTCTACTAAGTTAAACTCTATGTCTTACAGGGATGTGGTTAATCTGCTATTACTTGTGTCGACTCCTAATGACCTTGTGTTCTATACTTACTTCTAGCTTGTTACTAGGGCAGTTTCACATCATTTTATCTCCTAATACTTATCTTGTTTATTCTATCTTACTAATTTTGCTTCTCAGTATCTCCTACTTTATAATCTATAATCTATATTGATTAGACCTAGACCATAACAGGGTGATACCATATTCACAGAATGAGTTTGAAAGGGTTCCTTCCCTTTTATATTTTTTTTGGAATAATTTTAGGAGTATTGGCATTAATTCTCCTTTGATTGTCTTAAAGAACTTGGCTGAGAGTCTGTTCCTCCTGGACTTTTCTTAATAAAAAGCCTTTGATGGCATGTTCTATTTCACTGCTTGAAACTGATCTGTTTAAATCATGTATGTCCTCCTGATTCAGTTTGGGTAGGTCATATGTCTTTAGAAATATGTCAAATGTCTTACAACTTTTCTATTTTATTGAAGTATAAATTTTCAAATAGTTTCTGATTATCTTCTGTATTTCAGTAGCATCTATCATGATAGTTCCATTTTCATCACAAATTTTAGTAATTTGAGTTTTCTCTTTATCTTCCATAGTGCGACTAAGGGTTTATTAATTTTGTTGATTATTTCAAAGAACTAAATTCTTGTGTTGTCAGTTATTTAAATTGTTTCTTTGGTTTCAATTTCATTGATTTCTGCTCACATTTAATTATTTTCTGTATTCTACTTTGTTGGGTGTTGATTTGTTCTTCTTTTTTAGGGCTTTGAGATGTAATATTAGTTCATTTACTCATGGAAATTTCTATTCTTTTAATGAATGACACTAAGCTAAATAACTTTCCTGATAGCTCTGCCTTCATAGTGTCACAGAGTTACTTATGTGCTATATCACAATTCTCATTTTTTTCACTAAGTATTTTTTTTATTTCACCCTGATCTCTTCTCCTTCTCTGTTGGTTATTAAATAGCATAGTATTAGTCTCCAGGTGTTAGAGTAGCTTCTATTTATGTTATGTCATTTATTTCTAAACTCATTCCATTATAATCTGAGAGACTGCAAGATTATCTGTAGAACGAATGACTCCAAGACAGGATCAGCATGCAGTGTTTTTTTATTATATTTCTCTCAGCCTTTTTATACATCTAGATGCCATCAGCAAACATGTGAAGGCAAATAGCCAGTAGCAATGACGAGCACAAATTTGCGAATCAGCAATCAGCCAGATAAACTTTCCCTAAAGAATATCTTAAGCTAGTTAGGGCTAGAACACTTTGAGTTCCTCTTCTTTTCAATATAGATCGTTTGCAAGCAATGTTTCTTTACTATCTATTCTATATCTCTTGTACGTTCCATTTGCAGACACGCCCACCAAGGGCAACAAAGCCTCATTTGCAAGAACTGTTGCCAAACTTTCTGATTAGCCTCTTGGCATAACATACCGTTTGCAGTAGTTCACCAAATAAGCGCCTCGTTTTCGAGAACGCCTTCACCCATTACTTTTGATAAACTACTTGTTTCTTCTCTATCTGTTCTACACCTTCAGCAGAACATTCCTTTTGCAGACATACCCACCAAGGACAACAAGGCCTCGTTTGCAAAATCTATTTTTTGTATATGCCAACTGTTGTTTTGTGGCCTAAATGTGGTCTTTTGTAGAGAAGGATCTGTGTGCTGCTAAGAAGAAAATTTTCAGTCCTTTTATGCATAAAATTAAATATAAAACAAAATATTTATGCACAAATTAGTATAAGCAAGTTTTCTCCAATTCAATTGCAAATAATTTTCCCTTCCTCTCCATCCTCAATTTCCTGATCCTCATCTGCTACTCTTTTGATCTATCTTTAATTAAACTATATATTAATTTCTTCATGTATTATAGTTGTATATGAAATTGGAATACAGTGTTTTATATTCAAGCATGTATATAACTACAGTTATGCAACTTTATTTCATTGTTTTTCTGTTTATTATGGTTTGAATGAATTGAGCTTTCGATTAGACACTCTTTCCTTTCTGTATTGAAGGATTTCTCAACTTTAATTTCTGATTACATTCTTCAGCATGAAAATTAGTTTTTTGTAATCTTTTCAGTTGATAGTTTGATTTCTGTTTTATAGTTTTTCTTGCTTCTTTAGCTCTATGAGCATTATAGAGATATTTATTTTACATTCTTCAGATATCTTATCCATCATCATATCTTTAAAATTTAAGTATGACATTTACTTAGTTTCTTTAATTGTGTCATACTGGCCATATCGTTGAATGATTTGCTAACTATTGCAGCACTTTAGGCATTTGAAAAACCTAACCTTGTGATTATTTCAAACAGGAAACAGTAGAGCTGTTCATTGTTCAAAAATGAACAATTCTTCTACTGTAAATATGAGTAAAGCCAAAAATGAGTTTACAACACTAGGATTAAATTGATAATGTTGAAAAGATGTTTGCCCTCACATGCTTGTTGAATGATTATTCACAATGTGAAAGATACAAAATTTATCTTTAAAGATGAATGGATCCATTGGAAATGTACAAAAACATACACATACACATACACTGAATCACATAGAATGGAATTCTATGCTGTCATTAAGAAGGAAATCCTATCATTTGTGGTAACATGAACAAACTTGAAAGACATAAAGCTTAGTGAAGAGAAAAGGCAGAAATAGGCAAATGCCACATGATCTCACATTTATGTGGAACATAGACATGATGCTGCCATGTAATTATAGTATATTTTAGTCACAAAAACTGTTGGATTTGGTGGTTTAGGAGTTTTTGCACAAAGGACACAAAGTGGCAGCATGACACTAGGAATAAGATGAAGACAGTTGTTTTACCAGAACTAAGGACATGTTTTTGCACCTTGAAAAATACTAAGATAATGAATTTGAAGCATTCTCACCACCAAAATGCTATTCAAATATTATAATGGAATATATGTAATAATTAAATAGATTCATCACTGCA
Organism: Tamias sibiricus; assembly: GCA_025594165.1. Lineage (NCBI taxonomy): Eukaryota > Metazoa > Chordata > Mammalia > Rodentia > Sciuridae > Tamias > Tamias sibiricus. Next base: position 59,951,189 of record CM046672.1, on the reverse strand, counting down.
CAAGTTATTGTTGCTTTAAAACATCAATCTACACCTGCTAAATGCATAATCTTATGGGGCAATTGAAAAGAAAATAGTTAACCAAAAAATATACTTATAATAATCTAGAAAATTTCTTCACCTGCATAAAAGAGACACAAATCAGGAATGGTAGGAACTTTTGAAACTTTTCAAACCTGATCTTGGGATGCCTTTTCAACAGATGTGTGTGTGTGTGTGTGTGTGTGTGTGTGTGTGTGTGTGTGTGTGTTCATTTCCATGGAGCAATATACATATTATAACAGAGTTTGGATGTCAAATGTGTTCTTTGTCTTGCAAATCTGAAAATAAAATCCACATACAAAAGGGTGAGAGCATAGTAATAGAATTTATAGTGAAAGGAAGGACGAAATAAAAGAAGAAAAAAAAACAAAAGACAGAATAAAATATCCCACAGTGGGAGAGATCCCTTCAGGGGATTTCCAATAGGTGTCTGTGTTATATATATGGTTTTGTAGGCTTGATCTGTCCCTACAATGATTGAGTAAGTATAGGATTCAGGAAGGGGCCAAACAACAATAATTTGTCTTTTTCAGCCACACTGTAGAAAAAAATGATTTCTAAATTTTATTGACATAGGTTAAAAGTGAGGGTCTATTGGCCCAAGAGAGTGCACATTTGAGAGATGGTCATGTCTAGGTGCTGGAAAGTGTGCTGGCCTTGTGGTTAGCACAAGGTGGGTTCACAACCATGATTTCTCAATCCTCTTCCTTTGTTTCTTCTCACAGACCCTTTTCCTGGTTGCCCATTGCTGGTCTAGTTTTCTATTCTCATTTTGGCTGCATCAACTTCTCCCAGTGAGATTCTTCATGCATTGATTTAACAATCATTTTTCTCAGTTGAATCTGACTCAAGACACATTCCAAAATTAAACCTTTCCTTTGACACATCATGTCAGGGAAAGCGTTTTCAGGAACCACTCAAGTAGGCAAGAAGTTAGAACACTTTCCAGAATTCTGTCTCTTCTGAGAAACAAGAAGAGTGGAGTCGCTCTCTTCATTTTACTGTGCTGATTTTAGGGGGAAGACGCTGTACTGGAGAAATAGACTCAATTCTCCTTCCCTCCTTTTTTGCTTTTTAGTGCTGTTATCACCTGCAACCTTGAAAGCATAATGTTTACAGTTTTCAATAACGCAATAGGTTCAATGTGTACCTTTTAAGATTGTGTATTTATGGAGGGAGGATGTAATAAAGATTTTTATTCTTTATCTTCTTAGTATTCTCAAGTTGGTTAGAATTTTCACATTGCATTTGTAAAGTACATTCACCTGAATTCAGTAAATAAAATAAGTTTTAACATTGATTTCTTTCACTTATGTCTTCCCTGCCAACTCCTGGATGGTTACCAGAGGAGAATATACAACATCCGTTGCAAAAAGTGAGAAATAGAAGATATGAAAATAGTACTTTTGAGAATTTACCATTCATTAAATATGAGATTAGGAGTGAGTGTGAAAGGGAGCATGAATATCATGGACCTCATCACTGTGCAGTGGCTGCCTCTGACAGAACTGAAAGAGAAGATGAACATCAAGCATCTGCCCAAAGTAATGACTTTGTGTCAAGAATTCATGTGGACTCGGTTGCCTCTTGGAGTAAATGTGTACATCCAGCTAAGAAACATTTCTTTACTGAGAATAACAATTTAGAAAATCAGCAAAGAAATATAGGTATATGCAAAAGATAATTTGAACCTTTGTGAGTATGGGAACAGCTTCAGCTGTCATTCAAAAATTTTTGAGGAAAAGAGAATTCAAAACATGGGAAAGAGTTTTCAATGTGATTTGAGTGATATTTCCTTTATCAAAGTTCACTACTCCTGCATCACCCCTTCCTTCAGCCTTGTTCCAATGTCTGTAGTTCAGATAAAATCCAGATGGCTAATGCCAACACAGTGATGCTTAAGAAAACAGAGCATATTGGTGATTGTGAAAAAATGTACATACATGATGAAACTGGGGTGGTCTTTGATGAGGAATCTAACCAAAGTAACTTTGAGAATATTTATGTTGTACAGGGAACTCATGAGCACAAGGAATCTTGGGAAGATTCTAACCATGGATCAGATCCACCTCAACCTCAGAGATCTCATTTTACAGAGAATTATGACAGGTGGAAAAAGTGTAAAAAAGTCATTGATTATTGCTTCAAACCTCTGAACCATCCAAAACTCCAGATGAAAGAGAGGGCTTATGAATGTAAGGAATATGGCAAATTGTTTAATCAGTCTTCAGTGTGTATGGAGCATGAGAAAATCAATACTAGGGAAATGACCAATAAATACAGAGATGAAAAATACTGGAAAATTCCTCATGTGTCATCAAACCAAATTGCACTTAATACCATATGCACTGAAGAAGATCCACAGAAAATGAGGGAATTTGATGAATCACTTTCTTTATGTTCAAATCTTGAACAACATCAAAAAACGCAGAATGGAGAGAAATCCCATGAAGTAGAAGATTGTGAAAAAACCTTTAGTGGTCCCTCAAATCTTGTGGTGCAGAGCAGCATCCATACTGGAGAGAAACCCTACAAATGTAAACATTGTGAGGAAGCCTTCATTTCATCCTCAGATCTTTGTGTGCATCAAAGAATACATACAGGAGAGCGGCGCTACAAATGTGAACATTGTGACAAGGCTTTTACTCGTTCCTCAAATCTTGTTGTGCATCAGAGAATCCATGCTGGAGAGAAACCTTACAAGTGTAAAGTGTGTGGGAAATCCTTTATTCATTCCACACACCTTGTTCAGCACAAGCTAATCCATAATGGTGAGAAAGACTATAAATGTGATTTTTGTGCAAAGGCCTTTATTTGTTCCTCACAACTTGTTATTCATAAGAGAATCCATACTGGAGAGAAACCCTACAAATGTGAACATTGTAAAAGGCTTTTACTCGTTCCTCATATCTTGCTATACATCAGAGAATCCATACTGGAGAGAAACCCTACAAATGTGATCTTTGTGCAAAAACCTTTAAATATTCCTCACAACTTGTTATTCATAAGAGAATCCATACTGGAGAGAAACCCTACAAATGTGATCTTTGTGCAAATGCCTTTATATATTCCTCACAACTTGTTATTCATAAGAGAATCCATACTGGAGAGAAAACCCTACAAATGTGATCTTTGTGCAAAGGCCTTTAAATATTCCTCACAACTTGTTATTCATAAGAGAATCCATACTGGAGAGAAACCCTACAAATGTGATCTTTGTGCAAATGCCTTTAAATATTCCTCACAACTTGTTATTCATAAGAGAATTCATACTGGAGAGAAACCCTACAAATGTGAACATTGTGAAAAGGCTTTTACTCGTTCCTCATATCTTGCTATACATCAGAGAATCCATACTGGAGAGAAACCCTACAAATGTGATCTTTGTGCAAAGGCCTTTAAATATTCCTCACAACTTGTTATTCATAAGAGAATCCATACTGGAGAGAAACCCTACAAATGTGATCTTTGTGCAAAGGCCTTTAAATATTCCTCACAACTTGTTATTCATAAGAGAATCCATACTGGAGAGAAACCCTACAAATGTGATCTTTGTGCAAATGCCTTTAAATATTCCTCACAACTTGTTATTCATAAGAGAATTCATACTGGAGAGAAACCCTACAAATGTGAACATTGTGAAAAGGCTTTTACTTGTTTCTCATATCTTGCTATACATCAGAGAATCCATACTGGAGAGAAACCCTACAAATGTGATCTTTGTGAAAAGGCCTATATAAGTTCCTCAAAACTTGTTATTCATAAGAGAATCCATACTGGAAAGAAACCCTACAAATGTGATCTTTGTGCAAAGGCCTTTAAATATTCCTCACAACTTGTTATTCATAAGAGAATCCATTCTGGAGAGAAACCCTACAAATGTGATCTTTGTGCAAAGGCCTTTAAATATTCCTCACAATTTGTTATTCATAAGAGAATCCATACTGGAGTGAAACCCTACAAATGTGATCTTTGTGGCGAGACCTTTATATGTTCCTCAAAACTTATTTTTCATAAGAGAATCCATTCTGGAGAGAAGCCCTATGAATGTAAAGAGTGTGGCAAAACTTACAATTCTTCCTCAGGACTTCTTTATCATCAGAGAGTCCACACTGGAGAGAAACATTACAAATGCAAAGAGTGTGGAAAAGCCTTTATTAAATCCTCACAACTTGTTATTCATCACAGAATCCATACTGGAGAGAAACCTCACAAATGTAATGAGTGTGGCAAAGCCTTCATTTCTTCCTGGAACTTAACTGTGCATTATAGAGTACATACAGGAGGGAAACCCTACAAATGTGAACATTGTGGAAAGGCTTTTGCTAGATCCTCACATCTTGCAATTCATGAGAGAATCCATACTCAAGAGAAACCCTAAAATTGTAAAGATTGTGGCAAAATATTTATTTCTATCTCAGGACTTCATAAGCATCAGAGACTCCATACTGCATAGAAACCCTACAAATGTGAACTTTATGAAAAGGCCTTTACTCATTCCGCACTTTCTGTTGTGCTCCAGAGGAACCACATTGAAGTAAAACCATACAAAGTTGAAGAATTTTGCAAACATTTCACCACAGCTCTCCCTTGAGTGATCATCAAAGAATGTATACTGGAAACCCATCCTTTGTTTCAAATAATGTGACAATTTTTTTTGAATAAATGCTCACATCTCCTTTAATATCAAAAAATTCATACTGAGCATAAAGACTGTAAATATAAATTACTTGAAAAAAACTTTAAATACTCTATCCACCTCATACAAAATCAGAAATTATGCTACATATCTTTATACAAAATATGCAGGTAGGAAGGTTTTGAAAATATTCACATACAGATTGGAAGTAGGTACAGAGGAAAAATAACTTTTTACCTAGAATATATTTGTGGATCTATTTCATCAAGCAGAAAACATCAATAGCAATGCATATTTTCATGCTATAAATGACTAAGGCACTGACAATTTCAAGCCATATTTTAATCTAGAGTATTATAGAAAAGAATGCAAAGTCAAAACAATTGCGTGATTTTTGTGTGTCTCAAAGGAGCAAAGACGTACTTTTTTGTCCATATAATTATATCAAATAGATACATTTTTGTCTAGGCAATATCTGCTATTTCAAAGTGTATATAGGGACATTAATTTCATGCTCAAATCAATTCTGACTATATTTTATTTCCTCGTGGTTACATGAAATCTCAAGGTCAATTTACTGCATCAGAGTTTAGAGAGTTTTTGTATACTACAGAGGCACCATTAATATCCTTTTCCATGACTGATTAAGGTAAAGTGGAAAGTACACCTAGAAGATCCATAGAATGGCATGCTTTGTGTTTGAATTATACTGCATGCAGGCCAACCTGCAGTTTGAGTTCAGAGCATCATTCTTCACATCAAATTGAGAAAAGAAATTCAGAATAAGTGAAATGAAACATTTCATCAATCAATCCTTAAGGAGAAAACAACCCACCAGTGCATGAAAATATAGGTAAATATTAACAACGAGGTATGTTTCAAGTCTTCCATATTATTTGGTATAAGGAGAATTTTAAATACCTTTACCTGTCACCATGGAAAATTGAAAATACTTGATCAAAATGTTGTTAAGTATATTTCATCTTGATATTTAATAGCATGGTGGCCTTTTATAAAAATAGACAATGCAGAAGCACAGCTACACTGTGGCAGAAGAAAATTAAAGCTTCTTCAGTGGTGGTGATGTGATATTTCATGTTGCACCATGTGGTAGATTTTAAAATCCTTTATTTAGACTATAACTAAAACTTTTTTAATTAATAAAATTCAGTGTGTATTAATTATTCGATAAATTTTATTCAATGAATTCTTGTTTTGCACCAACATTAAACATCCCCAATTTATTTTAGTTCGTTGGAAACAAAAGTCACATTACAAGCTGTACCCTAATTACAGGATAATACAGTGAAGTCCTTTCTCTCATATTCTCATTTAGTAATAACAATAAAAACTCAAATAAGTGGGAAAGATTTCTTCAAATCACTTATATTTTTGTATAACAAATACATTCTGAGTGTTAAAGAATAATCATAATGAAGCTTAATCAGATTCCATATATTCTCAGCCTTAAATCATATTTATGAAAGTTTACACTGTACTTTTTTGCATGTATCTGCTATTTGTTCAAATGAAAATTACAGAGTTTCTTAGAAATATCAAAATATATAGAAAAATATGTTAAGTCAAAGATGAATTTCAGGAGTATGAGAAGTTTAAATGAATAAATTTATGTGTGTCAATCTGTATTTATAAAGCTAGTATCAAGAGGAAAAAATAATACTGAAAAACCCAAGTATTTTGGAAGACTAGAGACTTTCTAGCAGACTAAAAACCTCCCAGGTGATCAAGCTAAAAAGTTTGATGACTATACAAGGGATTAGTTTCTCCCACACTCCATGTCTCAGGTTCAGAATTTCCACATGCAAATCCTGTCCTTGTCTCTTTGCATGTTATTGAGTAAGAAGTAATATGTGATTTAACATTCCAAATTCACTATGTGTTGTTTATGTGGACAGTTTGGGGGTTTGGGAATTTTTTGTGAAGTTTATTTGTTCTCAGAAGTCAAGTTGAAAATAAATATATTACAGTAAATATAATTTAACACACATGATTTATCCCCTCTGAATTAGAGAACAAAGATAATATTTCATTTAGGTATTTGTTCTAAAATTTAAAATCGCATCATTTTATTAAGGAAAAGCAGTATATCTCTCTAGAATTTTGGAAGGGCCTCTGGTTGCTCCACTCCCAAATTTCTTAGAACCCTTTCTCACTCGGTCCTTTTCCTGCTACACATGCTCACACTCACTCTACTTCTTTGCCTGTGTTATTGCTCCAGATTTCTCATGGCTCCCCAGTGCATGTTGTCTCAGATAGGGCTCTCAAGATTCTGCTGAGTTCTTGGGAATTTTTTTAATGCAATATTATGTCATTTTATACTATATTATTGAAGTTGTTTACATGCTATAAAAGCAACATCTGACCATGCAATTAACACAAACATCCTGAAGCAGGACCAAAGGACCCGAGATTTCACAGGGGCAGGTAGCACCTTGAAGGATGAGTAGACACAACACCATGGTAGTGGTATCTTTCCTAGGAGGTAAGATGGGACCTCGTGAAAGAGAATCTGGAAAAAAAAAAAAAAAAAACATTTGAATTAGGGCATAGGAACAGAATTGAAGTGAGTTTCTTGTAATCATTTCAAAGTCTTATGGTATATAAGAGGTTTCATGGGAATAAAATAAGAGATGAGAGTGGAATTTTGGAAGTAGTCAGTTTCTGAGGATCAGAGAAGTGCAATTCTGTCAAGATAATTAGAGGGCATTGGTTGTTAGTGCAGAGCAGGTCCCCTTTGGACGCTGGCTCTGTACATTTTTTCAGTTCTGTGATAATGGCAGTGATACAGGGGGAGGATTAATAGAGGCAAACTTTTGGACGTAGCTTCAAACTATCAAGACTGCAGACGACATATGGGAGATTGAGAAGCCCTCAGGAGTCTCTTCTGGGCAGATCAACAAAAGTTGTGCTTTTTTGACATCGTACCAGTTGCCCAGGGGCTGTTACCCAGCTTAGATTTCATCAATGGTAAATACAGACAGCAGATCACAGGGAAATATCTCACTTCTGCCCAGCCTGTTTCTCTGGTAGAGTCCTGTGGTCATGGTGCTATGACTGGCAGTGGGGAAGGTGGAAGAACATTTGTGTTCACAACAGACTCCCAGTGTTTAAAACAAAAGTGCCCACATGAAGTTCATCAAGAAAGCACAAGTTCCTTCACAGTCCAGAATGACCCTAGTTTTTCTAGTGTTTTAATCATGAATGGGTGCTGTACATTGTCAAATGCTTTTTATCCATCTTTAAAGCTAAGTATGTGATTCTTGACCTTGACTCTACTTATGCATTGAGTTACATTTTTTTTTGTTGTTTTTTTTTTTATTTATTTATTTGCTTTAGTTGTACACAATTCATTTATTTGTACATGGTGCTGAGGATCAAACCTGGGCCGTGCACATTCTAGGCCAGCGCACTACCGCTGAGCCACAACCCCAGCCCATGAATTACATTTTTTGATGTCTGAATGTTGAAATAGCCTTGCATCACTAAATTGATGCCCATTTGATCATGGTGCAGTATCTTTTAAATTTGTTTTTGTGTGCATTTTACCAGTGTTTTATAAGAACATTTTTATCTATGTTCATCAAAGATATGGGCCTGCAATATTCTTTTCCTGATATTTTATTGTCCAGTTTGGTATTAGGGGAGTACTGGCTTTATGAAATGAGGTTGGCAGTGTTTCATTTTTTTTTCTAACTCATGGAATGATTTGAGGAGCATTGTTATTTGTTTTTAAAATTCTGATACAACTTGCCAACAATCCATCTGGTCCTGGCGCTTCTTTGTTGGAAGGCTTTTGGAAGCTGCTTCAATTTTATTACTTGAGAGGGATTTAAGTTTTCTATATCTTCACGGTTCAATTTGGGTAGGTTTCTAGACATAGGATTTTATGTTTCTAAAACTTGTCAATATCCTCAAGAATGTAGCTTATTGGAGTATAAACTTTCAAGGTCATTTCCAATCGTCATCTGGAGTACAGTAGTGTCCATGGCGACACTTTCTTTATTCATCTTGAATTTTGAAATTTGATTGTTTAATCTCTTTCTGATTCTTAGTTTTGCTAAAGACTTATCAATCCTATTTATCCTCTCAAAAATATTTCTATATTTTTTATCTTTTTTACATTTTAAATATTTTTTCAATTCACCACTTAGCTCTGATAGTAATTATTTTCATCATCTCATTTGAGTTTTGATTTTTCTTGTTTTTATAGGGCTTTGAGATGTAATGGATTTCTAATTTCATTTCATTTGATATAATACAATGGAAGTGTTATCTCTATTTGCTGAGATTTGTTTAGTGACTTAAAATATGTCTATATTAGAAATGTTTCATGTGCTCCTGAGAAGAAATTGAATTCAGCTCTTGATGGATGAAATATTCTATGAGTGAGGGTTAGGTCCATTGTATTAACTGTATTTTTTTTTCCTGTAGTATCTTCACTTAGTTTATTTCTAGATAATCTATCCAGTGATGAGAGAGGTGTTTAACATTGCCCAGTATTATTGTATTATGGTCTACTTAATTCTTAATATCAAGAAGGATTTATTTTATGTATGTAGACACTATGTTTTGGGGGCAAAAATGTTTAGAATCATATCTTGTGGTATGATTCCCTTAAGCAATATGATGTGAATTTCTTTGTGTCTTCTGATTGATTTGAGCATGAAATCCACTTTGTCTGATATGAGAATATCTACCCCACACTTCTTTAAAATTACCATTTGCATAGTATATGTTTTCACATTCTCTCACCTTCATTCAATCTATAGATTCCTTTCCATGTGATGTGATTCTCTGGCAGACAGTCTATTGTTAGAGTTTGTATTTTAACTCAATCTGCCAAGCTATGTCTTTTGATTAGAGAGTTTGTGACATTTTGTGTCCATGTTATTATAGAGAGATTATTTTTATTACATGCCATTTTAATTTAGTTCTAATGTTTAAATTGGACTTGGTTCTCCTTTAGTGCAGACTTTCTAGTTATGGATTCCTTTATCTCCAATTTATCATAGAGGTTTTTATTCTATCTTCAACTCTAAAATTTAAATTTACTGGGTAAAATATTTCTAGATTTTAATTCATTTTTATCCAGAGTTTGGTATATATTATTCCAATCCCTTCTGGCTTTTAAGATGTGTGTTGAAAAATACATGAAACCCAAATGGGATTTACTATAAATGTGACCTATCATTTTTCTCTTTGTGTCTTTTTTTTTTTTTTTTTTTTTTTTTTTTTTTTTTTTTTTTTTTTTTTACTGGGGATTGAACTCATGGGCACTTGACCACTGGGCCACATCCCCAGCCCTTTTTTGTATTTTATTAGAAGCAGGGTCTCACTGAGTTACTAAGTGCCTGGCCATTGCTGAGGTTGGCTTTGAACTCGCGATCCTCCTGCCTCAGCCTCCCAAAGTGCTGGGATTACAGGCGTGCGCCACCGCGCCCGGCTATCTCTTGTGTCTTTTAAATCCTATTCTTATTCATTTTGTTAGGCATTGTCAGTATATATGTGTTAGAATCTATTGTGATTTTGTGTTTTTGAAGAGTCTTGTATGCCTGCTTAATATGAATGTCATCTCATTGTTATTTCAATTTTTTCTGATATTATTTCTTTTTATTCTTTTTTAAAAAATAAGATTTTCATTTGCTTTAATTAGTTACACATGACTGTAGAATGCATTTATTCACTTTGATGTATCCTACATAGATGGGACATCATTTCTCATTGTTCTGGGTGTACATATTGTAAAATCATGTTGGTCAAGAGGTCACATATATACATAAAGTAATAATGTCCCTTTCATTCTACTATCTTGCTTATCCTAAACCCCCCACCTTCACTTCCTTCTACCTAATTGAAGGTATCACTATTCCTCTCTAATGGCCCCCATAATGTTGAATAGATGTGGTGAAACAGGACATCCTTGTCTTGTTCCAGTTTTTAGAGGGAATGCTTTCAATTTTTCTCCAGTTAGAACGATGTTGGCCTTAGGCTTAACATATATAGGTTTTACAGTGTTGATCTATGTTCTTACTATCCCTAGTTGTCCTAGTGTTTTAAACATGAAGAGGTGCTGTATTTTGTCAAATGCTTTTTCTGTATCCATTGAATTGATCATATAATGTTTAAGTCTATTAATATAATAAATTGTGTTAATTGTAATTTCTGTATGTTGAACCAACCCTGCATCCCTGGGATGAACCCCACTTGATCATGGTGCACTATTGTTTTAAACATGTTTTTGTATGTGATTTGCCAGAAATTTATTGAGAATATTTGCATCTGTGTTTATCAGACATAGTGGTCTGAAGTTATCTTTCCTTAATGCATTTGTGTCTGGTTTTTGGTATCAGGTTAATACCAGATTCATAGAATGAGTTTGGAAGGGTTTCCTCCTTTCTATTTCATGGAATACTTTGAGGAGTATTGATATTAATTCTTCTTTGAATATCTTGTAAAAATCATCTGAGAAATCATCTGATCCTGGGCTTTTCTTGGTTGGTAGAATTTTGGTGGCATTTTCTCTTTCGTTACTTAAAATTTATCTATTTAAATCATATATAACCTCCTCATTCATTTTGGGTATGTCATATGTCTCTAGAAATTTGTCAATGTCTTTGACTTTTTCTATTTTATTAGAGTATAAATTTTCAAAATTGTTTCTAATTATCTTATATGCTTCAAACATGTCTGTTTGGACATTTCCTTCTTCATCTTGTATTTTAGTAATTTGAGTTTTCTCTATTTTTGTTTTCATTAGTATGGTCAGAGGTTTATCTATTTTATTTATTTTTTCAAGGAAAAAAATTTTCTGCTTACAATTTTTTCAACTGTTACTTTTGTTTTGATTTCTTTGAGTTCTGCTCTGATTTTAATTATTTCCCGTCTTCTACTGTTCTTGGTGTTGATTTCTCCTTTTTTTTTTTTTTTTCTTTTTTTGTAGGTCTTTGAGATGTAGTGTTAGGTCATTTGTTTTTGACTTTTTCTTCTTTAATGAATGCACTCCATGCAATAAACTTTAATCTTAGTACTGCCTATATAGTGTCCCAGAAATGTTGATATGTTGTATCAGTGTTCTCATTTACCCCTGAGAATTTTTTTTATTTTATCCTTAGTTTCCTCTAACATCCATTCATCATTCAATAGTGTATCATTTTTTTTCCATGTTATAGTGGCTTCTATTTTTTTATTTTATTGTTGAATTCTAATTTTATTCCACTGTGATCTGATAGAATGCAGTGTATTATCTCTGTTTTGTTTGTCTATTTTATTCAGAAACTTTGTACATATTTTATATATTATCTCTTGATTAAAAGCTAAGGGGAAATATCAAATATTATTTTTCTCACCCTTTTGCCCCATCCCTTTCCATCCCTACCAATTAGCCTTTCTAGTGTTCCTCTAATCATCCTATGCTCCCATCCCAACCCCACTGTGAATCTTCCTCCATATATCAGGGAAAACATTCAGCATTTGGATTTTGGGGATTGGCTAAATTCACTTAGCATTAGATCCTCCAACTTTTTCCATTTACCTATGAATTCCATAATTTTAATCTATTTTATTTCTGAGTAAGACTCCATTGTGTGTGTGTGTGTGTGTGTGTGTGTGTGTGTGTGTGTATATATATATATATATATATATATATATATTTATATATATAATGTTTTCTTTATCCTTTCATCTACTTAAGGGCATCTAGGTTGGTTCCACAGTGTAGCTATTGTGAATTGTGCTGCTATAAACATTGATGTGGCTGTTTCCCCTGTAGTATGCTGTTTTTAAGTCTTTTGGTATAGACTGAGGAGTGGGATAGCTGGGTCATTATGTAGTTCCATTCCCAGTTTTCCAAGGAATCTCCATACTGCTTTTCCATATTGGCTGCAGTATTTTGCAGTCCCACCAGCAATGTATGAGTGTGCCTTTTTTCCCACATCCTCACCAGCATTTATTGTTGTTTATGAATGGTACAAATAGAGGACACAGAGACTAACACATATAATTTTAGTTATCTTATATTAGACAAAGACACCAAAAATGTACACTGAAGAAAAGATAGCCTCTTCAACAAATGGTGCTGGGGAAAGTGGAAATCCATATGCAATAAAATGAAATTAAGCCTCTATCTCTCACCATGCACAAAACTCAACTCAAATTCGATCGAGGATCTAGGAATTAGACCAGAGACACTACACCTAATAGAAAAAAAAGTAAGATCTAATCTCCAGCAATTCGGATTAGGACCCAAGTTCCTTAATAAGATTCCTGTAAAGAATGAATTATCTCATTTATTGATTCTTGATATTAAAACTAAAAATCTCTTCAGCAAAAAAAAAAAATCAGTAAGGTGAATAGAGAGCCTATTAATTGGGAACAAATTTTTACCACATGCACATCAGATAGAACACTAAACTCTAGAATATATAAAGAACTCAAAAATCTTAACACCAAAAAAGCAAATAACCCAATCAATAAATGGGCCAAGGATCTGAACAGACACTTCTCAGAAGAACACATACAATCAGTCAACAAATACATGAAAAATAAGTTCAACATCTCTGGCAATTAGAGAAATGCAAATCAAAACCACTCTAAGATTTTATCTCACACCAGTCAGAATGGCAGCTATTAAGGACACAAACAATAATAAATATTTAGTTTTTTTGTTTGTTTTTTGTATTTATTAATGGTTTCTCAGTAGCATGAGATGCTATATAGTTTAGAGAAGGAGCCATGTGCTGCTGAGTAAAATGTAAATTCACTCATTGATTAAGGAAATATTCCATATATGGCTGTTAATTCTAAAGTAGAGGTTGTATTATTTAGTTCTATAGATTCTTTATTTATGAACTATATTTTTGGAATATATGTCCAGTAGTGACAGAGATGTCTAAAAGTTACCCAGTGTTCTTGTGTTGCAGTCTATTTCACAAAGTCCTTCTTTGTCTCTTGACTAACGTTGGTTTGATATCTATTTTATCTGAGATGATGATGAAAACCCGTGCTTATTTCCAAAATCCATATAAGTGTTTAGTTTTATCTTATCCTTTTGCCTTCATTCTCTGGATGTATTTGCCTATGAGGTTAGTCTCTTGAAGACAGCATATTTTGGGGTTTTGATATTTAATCCAATATGCCTATCTATATTTTTGATTGATGAGCTTAGACCATTAACATTCAAGGTTATTTGTATAACCTGTCATTTTAAGTTATTTTTTATTTTTAATTTGACTTAGTTTCTCTTTTGTTTGAATATTCATTTAGTGCAGTTCCTCCATTAGGTAGTTTTCACTTTCTTTTCTTTTTTCCACTTTATTCTCATGAAATGTTTTGTTGAGAATGTTCGGTAGTGTAGAATTTCTACTTGTAAATTCATTGAGTTTTTGTTTATCATGGAAGGTTTCAGTTTCATCTTCAAATCTGAAACTTGCTTTTGGTAGATATAAAATTCTTGGTTGGCATCCATTTTCTTTGGGATCTTGAAACTATTATTCCAGGGGCTCCTAGCTTTGAGGGTTAGGGTTGGGAAAACAGTTGAGATCCAAGATGGTTTGGGCCTATATGTAATTAGATTTTTTTTTCCTCTCATGGATTTTAAGAGTTTATCTTTATTTTCTGTGTTAGTCATTCTCATTGCAATGTGTTTTGTGTGGGTCTGCCTTAATTTTGTACATTTGGGGTCCTGTAAGCCTCTTGTATTTGATTTTTTATTCCATTCTTTAGGATTGGAAAAATTCCTGCTATTATATTGTTGAAAACATTGTACATTTATTTGGTTTGTATTACTACTCCATCATTTGTTCCAAGAACTCTTAAATGTGACCTTTCATATTATTCCATAATTGTTAAATGTTCTGTTCATGGTTTTTTACCATCTTCTCTGCAGGGTCAACTCTAATTTCAAAATTATATATTTTGTATTTGTTTCCTTAGGTTCTGTCTTCCAAGTGGTCTAGTCTGTTGGAGATGTTTTTTTTTTTTTAATTTAATTTATAATTTGTTTTAGGGATTCCTTCATTTCAAGGATTTCTGCTTTTTTATTTACAATATATAACTTTTTTTTATTTTTTCAACTCATAGTGCATGTATTTAGCATCTTTTTACATACAACTTTTATTCAAGTAATCTTTCACTTAATGTACTTTTCTTTGTTTTCACTCCTTATACTATCCGTTACTTCACAGATCAATTGAACTATGTACATTCTGAACTTTATCTTGGACATTTCTTCTTCTGTGTTATCAGTGGCTTCTGTCATTGAACATGTTGGTTTGTTTAGAGTGCTTTATTCTCTTGCTTTTTTTATGTTTTTCATGTGTTATCCCATCTAGAAGTATAAAACTAAGGTAGCACAAATTCTACCATGTAGACCTATAGGGTCCCTGAAAGTTTCCAGTGCCTCACCTTTACAAGTGAAACAAATATCAAGAGCACCCAGTATAAACAATGTATAGCCTTAAACTTAATAGCTACCATTAAGGCATCTACTTCTTTTCACATTAAACCAAAATTATGAGTTCATAACTATAGTACAAACAGAAAATTTTCTAAAATGATTTTAAATTTCAAATGGTGGATGAGAGAACAGAAGTACCATAGTATGGGATATTTGTAAGAGAAGAAGAGAGGAGCTAAAAGCAAAAATTCACAGGTATAGTGGAAGAGAAGCTGACAGAGATTGGCTGTTGGTTGGAGAAAAGTCAGAAAGAAATTTTTTAAAAAAACACATAAGTGAGGAAGAATGTGAAAAAATAGAAAAATTAAAGACATAAGAATGCAACAAAAAAGCAAAACAATATTCACATACCATTGCCCTCCACAAAATAATGCATAAAAAACTCCCTGTTCCAAATATGGTAGAGATATTAGTGAATCAAAAAATAGAATCAGAATCTTTATGGAAAGTCAAACTGTCTCCGTCAGCATCAAAAGCTTCTCAGCCCTGTCTCTGAGTTCTCTCGAGATCAGCAGGCCCAGATCAATCTTTACAGACCCAGTCACTATCCCACTGATCTGGGCTTCAGATACCTCAGGCTCAACCACGCTACAGTCCCAAGATATCAATGCTGATTCTACTTGCACAGAGACCACCAGAGATACACTCATGCAAAGGGGCCACCCTGAGATGCAGCTGCAAAAAATGGCCACCATCACTCCCAGCAAGAGAATCTCAGGCACCTCTAAACCTACAGATACCCCCATACTGTACCTTAGAAGTTTTTTTTTTTTTTTTTTTTTTTTTAATTGGAGGCAAACCACAGCTGGTGGAGTTCCTAGGAGACTGAGGCAGGAGGATCACAAGTTTTAGGCCAACCTCAACAAGTTGATAAGACCCTTTCTCATAAAATAAAATATAAAGAAGCTGGGGTGTAGCTCAGTGATCAAATATCTCTGAGTTCCATCTCCTGTAGTAAAAAGCAATCAGGAAATTATTTGGAATGCATACGCTCACACTCTGATGCTGTTTTACAACTAGATTTACATCAAATCTAAATTCTTTGCTCTCATTTTAACATTGTGCACAAAATTTTCACCAGGAGTAGGTATAAAGAAATCAAAAGGAG
Source organism: Tamias sibiricus (assembly GCA_025594165.1). NCBI lineage: Eukaryota > Metazoa > Chordata > Mammalia > Rodentia > Sciuridae > Tamias > Tamias sibiricus. Next base: position 59,934,926 of record CM046672.1, on the reverse strand, counting down.
CCAGGCATGGTGGCACACGCCTGTAATCCCAGCACTTGGGAGGCTGAGGCAGGAGGATCACGAGTTCAAAGCCAGCCTCACGTTAAAGTTACAGAGCACAGGCAGAGTAGAGTTAGCAGAATTCTCAAGGAACTTCACAACAGTATGTAAGCCTGGCAAACACGTAAACTATCATGTGGTGTGGCCCCTAACATGAGAGTGGGCCTGCATGCTGAAGTTTGAAGCCAGGTATGACTTTACCAACCAGGATATGAAAGCCCGAGATTTCATCTTCACTGACAATAGCCTGTTTCCTGGTCACAGCAATCTGCTTTTGAGTGCAGCCACCTTCATGCAATGTCAAAGCTGGACATTCTGGATTAATTGCTGTGGCTTCTCCACCAGCACCTGATTCACAGGGCACTTTGTTGTTGCAGACAAAGCTTCTTTTCTTGGAGCTCATGACTCAGCTACTGCTAGCTTCACACTTTCCTTCTGCAGCTTGTTCACCTCCCTGAGCATAAAATTAAAGAGAGTTGGGGCTGGAGCCTGTGGTAGGATTTAACTTTGGGAATATTGTGGCTGTTTTGATCTCCTATCTAGAGCACTAAAACCCTCTGTATATTTCTAATAGGGTGGTTTTCCTACCTATTATTCATGTGTTCAGAAGGATCACTTTGAATTTACTTGAAAACTTTTTTGTGTGTATTCTTGTCTTTGCTCTTAATGAAAAATACCTAGCTTGAGTGTATATTGGCCTTTGACATGACGCTTCAATGAAATCTTTATCTTTTGGGTTAAAGTGAGGAATGTACAATTTTTGCTTTATTGAACACTCAGTGACCCCTTTAGGATTATTAATTAATCCAATTTCAGTATCATTATATTTCAGGGGAGGAATTATACAAAGAGATGGAGGAAGATGAAGTAAGGGGCAGGGGGAAGCAATCAGAATACACAACAATTATCAAATTTTCCATCTTACATGTGATGATTTGTAAGGACCCAAATAATCTGAAGAGTAACATCAAAAATAACTGGTCACAGATTACCATAACAGATTAAACAGCAATTAAATAGTTAGACATTTCCTTTTTTCTTTTTTCCGTTTTTTTTTTTTTTTTTTTTTTTTTTTTTTTTTTTTTTTTGGTACCGGGGATTGAAGTAAGGGGCACTTGACCACTGGGCCACATCCCCAGCCCTGTTTTGTATTTTATTAGGGACAGGGTTTCACTGAGTTTCTAAGTGCCTCACCATTGCTGAGGCTGGCTTTGAACTCGCAATCCTCCTGCCTTGGCCTCCCAAGTGCTGGGATTACAAGCATGCGCCACCACGCCGCCCAATTAGAAATATTTTTTTCTCTTCCAAAATATGTCACTGAGAAATCATATGAACATATACTGTCTAAAAATATTGCCAGATGCCACACTTAAGAAGTCTGTGAATCTTCAACTCATGTCTTTTGCAGTATCTTCAGAAAGTCATAAAACAGGGAATGCCTGTACATATACTTGCAGTTTATTACATTCTGATACTTGTTAATATTAGAAAGAGATTCATGATTGTTAGAAAACACTGAAAAGGCATCAGAGGTCTATGTTGGGTGTTCACACTGAAATCTTACTGAGAGATAAGAAGCACATTGTTGAATATTTAAAAAATATTGCCAATCAGATCCAAGATGGTGGATTAGAGGAAGCCGCACTTCAGGGCAGCTCCATGGAAAGAATCCAACAAAGCAGATAAATTGCCTTTCATCATATATATATAGGCTGAAAATACCGATCTCCTGGATGGTTTGATTACCACTACCAGAGAGAGAAAGAGACAAGCTGTCTGCAGCGGCTGGAGCTGCGAGGCTTCTGCAAAACCGCCTGGGTGGTGCACAGGCCGTGCGAAACAAAGTCAGTGTAGGGAGACCGCACTGCGACTGCAACCCCAGCCACAATCAGGGCACACCAGCATGAAACCGGCGATAAAAACCAACGATAACAACTGGCGGAATTGGTGCTGGGGGACCACGGGAGACCGCGGGTCGACAACACCAGTTCAAATTTACACTCCACTGGACGCGACCCTCAGCAGTAGGGCCCCATAGAGAGCGGCGCAGAGACCAGCGAACAGCAAGCAGGGGCAGAGTCGGAGCAGTCCACAGTCCGAAGCAGCGCTGTCTGCAGTTACAGTTGTGGCTTCCTGGTGCCACTTCGGCAGGGAGACATCCACCCAACGGCTTAGAAATCGATCAGCGAGGACACGGGAGTCTGCGGAGCTGCTGTTGACTGGAAGGAGAGCACCGCCATCTTTGAAAGCTGCAGTGGCTGACCCAGACAAAGGGAGGAGACGGAGAGCGATGGCTGCAGCCATCCAGGGACCCTCCAGCTCTCTGAAGACAATGCACACTTGGGTGAGGCTCGGGTGGCCAGCAGGGGAGGGTGTTTCTGAGGCCAGCGCAGCAGCCACAGGAAGCTGCAACTGTGGGGGGCGTGGGGAGGGGGTGCCTACTGGAGGGTCCCCCTTCCCAGTGCCATTCATCTGCTGACACACACAAACCCCCTGGGCCACTCCTTCACTGAACTGTTCAGCCACTGGCCTAAGATGCAGCCTTGATTCCACTAACAGGATCGCAGACTGTCTAGACGTGATCCAATAACAATTGGTTTGAACTGGAAAGGAAAAAAGAGGGGGGCTTCCCAGGGCCCGTTTTGTCTGAGACTTGGGGATCGACTTTTTTTTTTCTTTTTTGTTGGTTTGCTTGTTTTGTTGGATTGCAGGGAGGTTTTTTTTTTTTGTTTTTTTGTTTGTTTGTTTGTTTATTTTTTTTCTTTTTCTTTTTTTGGCTTTGTTTTGTTCTGCTTTTTTTTTTTTTCCTTCCGCATTGATTGTCAGTGTGTTTGTTTGCTTCTGCTCCTTTTTTCTTCCCTTCTTTTCTTCCTTCTTACTCTTGCATCTTTTCTTCCTCCTTCATCTTTCATGTTTACATCCTGCCAGTGCATACTAAAGAGAGGCAAAAAGAAGTGATACGCAGAACTTGGGATATCTAGAACTGGCGCAATTGAACTGGGTAGCAAAGCGGTGTTATATATAGTTTACTCTCTATTTCCTTGATTCTCTCTCTCCTCTTTCTTACACCAATTCCTACTCTTTTATCAATTTTTTTCTTTTCCAACTTACTTTATATATAAATTGGTCGTTCCACCTAATTGTCAACTCCATTCTCTTTCTTCACTCGTCTACTGATACTAAACTGTAAGCTGCCTGTTGTGGCCAGCCACGGTGCCGCCACGGGAGGAAAATTCTCGGAGGCAGAGTTAAGCTTTTACTACTTTTACTTCTACTTTCTTAGAGCTTAGAGAGGGAAAGAAAGATTTTTAGAGAGAAAGATTAAAGCGAGCTTTTCTTCTTGTCCTCTTAGCTTAGAGTTTAGAAAGATAGAGCTTCTTCTTAGCTTAGAGTAGAGTAAAGAAAGATTAAAGAAAGATAGAGCTTAGAGCTTCTTGTCTTAAAGAAAGATAGAGCTTAGCTTTTCTTTAGCTTAGAGTAGAGTAGCTTAAAGAAAGATAGAGCTTAGCTTAGAGAAAGACTAGAGCTTCTTTCTTCTCTCTTCTTTCTTCCTTCTTCTGTCTTCTGTCTTCTGTCTTCCTCGGGAGCCTCGGCCTTACTCTGACCAGTCCTCTGGAGCCTCGGCCTAACTCTGACCAGTCATTACTTCTTCTATCTGGTTTCTCTTCTGTAACCGCTCTGCCTACGTTCTGACCGCTCTGATTCTTCTGACCGACCGAGTGACTGCCCGGCTGACTGAATTCTCCGTTCTCCTAACTCGGACCGCTTTCACCCGGTTATATACCTTCAGGTTTGCGGGTGCCTACAGGTGCGTCACATACATATCAGGTGGAACCCATGGCTTCCAGCTAGCTACAACAGCCCTTCCTAATTAGGGCTCCTTCACTAAACCACTTCCACTAAACCACTTCAATAGATATCTCTTTTCATACTTTCCAAGAAAGAACAATTCAAGACACTTCCTTCTTCCTAAACATAACACCTCTGTATCCAATACTTGAAGCTATAAAACCCCATCAGAAGCGTACAGAGTAAATTGGAAATAATATCTGGGTTAACCAAATCTGTACATTGTGATCAAACTTGGATTTTCTGAATAGAAAGTGTTAGGTTTTAAAAGTATAAAGGAATTATAAGGTGATCTGATATCGTTGTACTACAGGAACAACATAAGGCTTTAAGGTAAAATCGAAATAGTCAAGGTCCCACAGTGCAGGAAGAATAGACACACAAGCAACATGAAAAAACAAGGAAAGAAAATGACACAAACAAATCAAGATACCTCATTGGTAGATGTCATGGCAAGCACAGCTGGTCAAATGCCAGAGATGGAATTTAGAAATTACATATGCCAAATGTTTATGGAACTTAAGAATGAACTCAAAAATGAGATGAGGGAGCAGGTACAGGAGGCAAAAGATCATTTTGACAAAGAACTATAATCTATTTATCAAAATAATTACAGAAAATTTTCCAAACTTGAGGAATGAATGGGAAAACCAAGTTCAAGAGGCATACCGAACACCAAACAAACAAAATCTCAACAGATCCACACCAAGACACATTATAATGAAAATGCCTAATACACTGAGCAAGGAGAGAATACTAAAAGCCACAAGACAAAGGAAGCAGATTACATATAGGGGGAAACCAATCAGACTATGTTCAGATTTTTCAACCCAGACCTTAAAAGCAAGAAGATCTTGGAATAGCATATTTCAAGCTCTGAAAGAAAAGGGTTGTCAACCAAGAATCTTATATCCAGCAAAATTAAGCTTTAAATTCGAAGATGAAATAAAAACCTTCCACGACAAGCAAAAGTTAAAAGATTTCACAACTCGAAAGCCAGCACTTCTGAGCATCCTGGGCAACATTTTTTCATGAAGAAGAAGAGAAAGATGATAATGAAAATCAACAAAGGGAGATATTAAACTAAAGGAAATACCAACCAGAAGAGAAACCAAATCAAGCTAAAGACCATAATTCAAATAAAAATGGATGGGAATAAAAATCACATCTCAATAATAACCCTGAATGTTAATGGCCTAAACTCGCCAATCAAAAGACACAGATTATCAGAATGGATTAAAAGAAACGACCCAACAATTTGCTGTCTCCAAGAAACACACCTCATAGAAAAAGACATCAACAGACTGAAAGTGAAAGGCTGGGAAAAGTCTTATCACTCACATGGCCAGCGGAAGCAAGCAGGGGTGTCCATTCTCATATCAAATAAGGTAGACTTCAAACCAAAACTAATCAAGAGGGACAAAGATGGATATTTCTTATTACTTAAGGGAACCATCCATCAACAGGATATAACAATCATAAATCTATATGCCCCAAATAATGAAGCACCTACATTCATCAAACGCTTCTCAAGTTCAAGAGTAAAATAGACCACAACACAGTTATTCTAGGGGACTTCAACACACCTCTCTCACCAATGGATAGATCATCCAAACAAAAGATAAACAAAGAAACTTTAAGCCTCCTTAAAACAATTAACAATTTAGACCTAACGGACATATATAGAATATTTCATCCCTCAGTAAACGAATGCACATTTTTCTCAGCAGCACATGGCTCCTTCTCCAAAATAGACCATATATTATGTCACAAGGCAACTCTCAGCAAATATAAAAAAAATAGAGATACTACCCTGCATGCTATCGGACCATAAAGGGATAAATTGGAAATCAACGACAAAACAAGGAATAAGAAAAAACTACTCCATCAACTGGAAGCTAAACAACATGCTACTGAATGAACAAGGGGTTGAAGAAGACATCAAAGAGGAGTTCAAAAAATTCCTAGAGGTAAATGAGAACACAGATACATCATATAGAAATCTCTGGGACACTATGAAGGCAGTAGTAAGAGGAAAATTCATTGCACTGAGCTCATTCCTTAAGAGGAAAAAAAAACCAACAAATAAATGACTTAACATCACACCTCAAAGCACTAGAGAAAGAAGAACAGATTAACACCAAGAGCAGCAGAAGACAGGAAATAATTAAAATCAGAGCAGAAATTAATGAAATTGAGACTAAGGAAACAATACAAAGAATTGAAAAAAATAAAACTTGGTTCTTTGAAAAAATAAACAAAATTGACAGACCCTTAGCGATGCTAATGAAAAGAAGAAGAGAAAAAACTCAAATTACTAACATTCGTGATGACAAAGGGAATATCACAACAAACACCTCAGATATACAGAATATAATTAGAAATTACTTTGAAAACTTCTACTCTAATAAAATAGAAAATACTGAATCATTGACAGATTTCTAGAGTCATATGATTTGCCTAAACTGGATCTGGAGGCTATACACAATTTAAACAGATCAATTACAAGCAAAGAAATAGAAGATGTCATCAAAAAGCTACCAAGAAGGAAAAGTCCAGGACCAGATGGGTTTACAGCCGAGTTCTACAAGACTTTCAAAGAAGAACTAATACCAATGCTCTTCAAACTATTTCAAGAAATAGAAAAAGAGGGAGCTCTTCCAGACTCTTTTTATGAGGCCAATATTACATTAATTCCAAAGCCAGGCAAAGACACATCCAAAAAAGAAAACTTCAGGCCAATATCTTTAATGAACATAGATGCAAAAATCCTCAACAAAATTCTGGCAAATTGGATACAAAAACATATCAAAAAGATAGTGCACCACAATCAAGTGGGTTTTATTCCAGGGATGTAAGGCTGGTTCAATATTCGGAAATCAATAAACATAATATATCACATCAATAGACTTAAAGATAAAAATCATATGATTGTCTCAATAGATGCAGAAAAAGCATTTGACAAAATACAGCACCCCTTTACGTTCAAAACACTAGAAAAACTAGGAATATCAGGAACATATCTCAACATTATAAAAGCTATTTATGCAAGGCCCCGAGCTAACATTATCTTAAATGGAAAAAAAATTGAAAGCATTTCCTCTAAAAACTGGAACAAGGCAGGGATGCCCCCTTTCACCACTGCTATTTAACATAGTACTGGAAACTCTGGCCAGAGCAATTAGACAGATGAAAGAAATTAAAGGGATCCAGGTAGGAAAAAAAGATCTCAAATTAGCACTATTTGCTGATGACATGGTAATATACCTAGAAAACCCAAAAAAACTCTACCAGAAAATGATTACAAATAGTAAATGAATTTGGCAAAGTAGCAGGATACAAAATCAATACCCATAAGTCAAAGGCATTTTTATACATCAGTGACAAAGCCTATGAAAGGGAAATGAAGAAATCAACCCCATTTACAATAGCATCGAAAAAGATAAAATACTTGGGAATCAACTTAACAAAAGTGGTGAAAGACCTCTATAAAGAAAATTATAGAACACTAAAGAAAGAAACCATAGAAGAACTCAGAAGGTGGAAAGACCTACCTTGCTCTTGGATAGGTAGAGTCAATATTGTCAAAATGTCCATACTACCAAAGGCATTATACAGATTTTTTTTTTAATTTTTTTTATTTATTTACTTATTCATCATGCACAAGTATAGTATCTTTTTACATACAACTGCTTGTGTACAAAGTATATAAGTACCATTCAGATCTTCAATCATTATACAGATTTAATGCAATTCCAATCAAAATTCCAATGTCATTTTTCAAAGAAATAGAAAAAGCAATCATGATATTCATCTGCAAAAGTAAGAGACCCAGAATAGCCAAAGCAATCCTGAGCAAGAAAAGTGAAGCATACCAGACTTTAAATTATACTATAGAGCAATAGTAACTAAAACAGCATGGTATTGGCACCAAAACAGACGGGTGGACCAATGGTACAGAATTGAGAACACAGAGACTAATACATATAATTTCAGTTATCTTATATTAGACAAAGGTGCCAAAAATGTACAGTGGAGAAAGGATAGCCTCTTCAACAAATGGTGCTGGGAAAACTGGAAATCCATATGCAACAAAATGAAATTAAACTTGTATCTCTCACCATGCACAAAACTCAATTCAAAGTGGATCAAGGACCTAGGGATTAGATCTAAAACAATACACCTAATAGTAAAAGTAAGCTCCAATTTCCAACATGTCGGATTAGGCCCCAAGTTCCTTAATAAGAATCCTGTAGCGCAAGAACTATTACCAAGAATTAATGGATGGGATAGATTTAAGCTAAAAAGCTTCTTCTCAGCAAAAGAAACAATCATTGAGGTGAATAGAGAGCCAACTAATTGGGAACAAATATTTAATACATGCACATCAGATAGAGCACTAATTTCTAGAATATATAAAGAACTCAAAAAACTTTACACCAAAAAAGCAAATAACCCAATCAATAAATGGGCTAAGGAACTGAAAAGACACTTCTCAGAAGAAGATATACAATCAATCAACAAATACATGAAAAAATGCTCAACATCTCTGGCAATTAGAAAAATGCAAATCAAAACTACTCTAAGATTTCATTTCACTCCAGTCAGAATGGCAGCTATCAAGAACACAAACAACAATAAATGTTGGAGAGAATGTGGGGAAAAAGGCACACTCATACATTGCTGGTGGTGCAAAATGTTGCAACCGCTATGGAAAGGAGTATGGAGATTTCTTGGGAAAATTGGAATGGAACCACCCTATGACCCAGCCATCCCACTCCTGGGTCTGTTCCCAAAAGACGCAAAAACAGCATATTACAGTGACACAGTCACTTCAATGTTTATAGCAGCACAATTCATAATAGCTAGGTTGTGGAACCAACCTAGATGTCCCTCAGTAGATGAGTGGATAAAGAAAATGTGGTATATATACAAAATGGAATTTTACTCAGCAATAAGAGAGAATAAAATAATGGCATTTGCAGGTAAATGGATGAAGTTGGAGAATATAATGCTAAGTGAAATTAGTCAATCGCAAAAAACCAAACACCAAATGTTTTCTCTGATATAAAGACATTAGTTCACAGTGTGATTGGATGGGGGTACATAGAATTAGAGGAACACTAGAATGGTCAATGGCAATGGAGGGCAAGGGAGGGAGCAGGGGGGAGAAGGGGGGGGAAATGGTGGTTGAATGAGATGGATATCACTATCCTAAATGCATGATTAAAGATCTGAATGGTACTTATATACTTTGTATATAAGCAGTTGTATGTAAAAAAAATGATATACTTGTGCATTATGAATAAGTAAATAAATAATCTAAAATAAATAACTAAAAAAAAATGAGATTAGGAGTGAGTGTGAACAGGAGCAAGAATATCATGGACCTTATCACTGTGCAGTGGCTGCCTCTGACAGGACTGAAAGAGAAGATGAACATGAAGCATCTGCCCAAAGTCATGACTTTGTGTCAGGAATTCATGTGGACTTGGTTGCCTCCAGAAGTAAATGTGTACATCCAGCTAAGAAACATTTCTTTACTGAGAATAACAATTTAGAAAATCAGCAAAGAATGGGAGATCATGATGCAAAAGATTATTTGGACCTTTGTGACTATGGGATTGGCTTCAACAGTCATTCAAGCATTTTTGAGGAAAAAATATTTTAAAACATGGGAAAGAGTTCTCAATGTGATTTGAGTGATATTTCCTTTATCAAAAGTTCACTATTCCTGCATCAACCCTTCCTTCAGCCTTGTTCCAATGTCTTGCAGTTTCGATAAAATTCAGATGGCTAATGCCAACACAGTGATGCTTATGAAAACAGAGCATATTGGTGATTGTGAAAAAATGTACATACATAATGAAACTAAGGTGGTCTTTGCTGAGGAATCTAACCAAAGTAACTTTGAGAATATTTATGTTTCACAGGAAACTCATCAGCAGAAGGAATCATGAGAAGATTCTAACCATGAATCAGATCCACCTCAACCTCAGAGATCACATTTTACAGAGAAACATGACAGGTTAGGAAAATGTAAAAAAAAAAAAGTTACTGATCAGTGCTCAAAATCTCTTAACCATTCAAATGTCCAGATTAAAGAGAGTGCTAAATGTAATCAATATGGCAAACTGTTTAATCAGTCCTCAGTTTGTATACAGCATGAGAAAATCAATACTAGGGAAATGTCCAACAAACAGAGGTGAAAAATACAGGAAAACTCCTAATGTGTCATCAAACCAAATTGGACATAATACCATATGCACTGAAAAAGATTCATGGAAAATGAGGGAATGTGATGAATCACTTTCTCTATGTTCAAATCTTAAACAAGAGCAGAAAATTCAGAATGGAGAGAAATCCCATGAAGTAGAAGATTGTAAAAAATCCTTTGGTAGTTCCTCAAATCTTGTGGTGCATGAGAGGATCCATGCTGGAAAGAAACCCTACAAATGTAAACATTGTGGAAAAGCCTTCGTTTCATCCTCACATCTTTGTGTGCATCAAAGAATACATACAGGAGAGAGGCCCTACAAATGTAAATATTGTGACAAGGCTTTTACTCGTTCCTCAAATCTTGTTGTGCATCAGAGAATCCATGCTGGAGAGAAACCTTACAAGTTTAAAGTGTGTGGGAAAGCCTTTATTCATTGCCACACGTTTTTCGACATCAGCTAATCCATACTGGAGAAAAACCCTACAAATGTGATCTTTGTGAAAAGGCCTTTATAAGTTCCTCAAAACTTGTTATTCATAAGAGAATCCATACTGGAGAAAAACCCTACAAATGTGACCTTTGTGCAAAGGCCTTTAAATATTCCTCACAACTTGTTATTCACAATAGAATCCATACTGGAGAGAAACCCTACAAATGTGATCTTTGTGGAAAGGACTTTATATCTTCCACACAACTTGTTCTTCATGAGAGAAATCCATTCAGGAGAAAAACCCTACAAATGTGATCTTTCTGCAAAGGCTTTTATTTGTTTATCACAACTTGTGATTCATAAGAGAGTCCATACTGGAGAGAGACCATACAAATGTAAAGAGTGTGACAAAACCTTTATTACTTCCTCAGGTTTTTCTTATCATAAGAGAATCCATACTGGAGAGAAACCATTACAAATACAAAGAGTGTGGAAAAGCATTTATTAATTCCTCACAACTTATTTTTCATCACGGAATCCACACTGGAAAGAAACTTCACACATGTAATGAGTGTGGCAAAGCCTTCATTTATTCCTGGAACTTAAATGTGCATTATAGAGTACATACAGGAGAGAAACCCTACTAATGTGAACATTGTGGGAAGGCTTTTGCTAGTTCCTCGTATCTTGCTATGCATGAGAAAATCCATACGCAAGAGAATCCCTTCAATTGTAAAGATTGTGGCAAAACCTTTATTTCCAATTCAGGACTTTGTAAGCATCAGAGACTCCATACTGCATAGAAACCCTACAAATGTGAACTTTATGAAAAGGTCTTTACTCATGCCTCACTTTCTGTTGTGCACCAGAGGAACCACTTTGAAGTAAAACCATACAAAGTTGAAGAATGTTCAAACATTTCACCACAGCTCTCCCTTGAGTGATCATCAAAGAATGTATACTGGAAACCCATCCTTTGTTTCAAATAATGTGACAATTATTTTAAATAAATGCTCACATCTCATTTAATATAAAAAAATTCATGCTGAGCATAAAGACTGTAAATATAAATTATTTGAAAAAAACTTTAAATACTCTGTCCACCTCATACAAAATCAGAAATTATACTACATATCTTCATACAGAAAGTGCAGGTGGAAAGGTTTTGAAAAATATTCACATACAGATTGGAAATAGATACATAGGAAAAATAACTTTTTTACTTAGAATATATTTGTGGATTTATTTCATCAAGAAGAAAACATCAGTAGCAATGCAAATTTTCAATCTAGATATAACTAAGGCACTGACAATTCCATACCATATTCTAATCTAGAGTATTATAGAGAAGAATGCAAAGTCAAAACAACTACATGATTGTTGTATGTCTCAAAGGAGTAAAGACTTAACGTTTGTGTCTATATAATTATATCAAAAAGATACGTTTTTGTCTGGGCAGTATCTGCTATTTCAAAGTGTATATAGTGAGATTAATTTCACGCTCCAATCAGTTCTGACTATATTTTGTTTCCTCTTGGTTACATGAAATCTCAAGGTCAACTTACTGCATCAGAGTTTAGAGAGCCTTTTGCATAGTACAGAGGCACCATTAATATCCATTTCCATGACTGTTTAAGGTAAAGTGTAAACCACACCTAGAAGATCCATAGGTTGCCATGCTTTGTGTTTGAATTATAACTGCATGAGTTCAGAGCATCATATTCTTCAGCATCAAATAGAGAAAAGAAATAGAGAATGAGTGAAATGAAACATTGCATCAATCAATCCTTAAGGAGAAAACAACTCACCAGTGCATGAAACTATTGGCAAATATTCAGAATGGGGTATGTTTCAAGTCTTCCATATTATTTGGTGTAAGAAGAATTTTAAAAAACTTTACCTGTCACCATCAAAATTGAAAATACTTGATCAAAATGTTGTTAAGTATATTTCATCTGGACATTTAATAGCATGGTGGCCTTTTATAAAAATAGGAAATGCAGAAGCACAACATTACTATGGCAGAAGAAAATAATTGCTTCCTCGGTGCTGGTGATGTGACATTTCATGTTTCAGCATGTGGTATATTTTAAAATCTTTTATTTAGACTATAACTAAAACTTTTATTAATTAATAAAGCTCAATATATATTAATTATTACATAAATTTCAATTAATGAAAGCCGTGAGCGATGGTTCATGTCTCTAATCCCAGACCTTGGGAGGCTGAGGCAGGAGGATCACGAGTTCAAAGCCAGCCTCAGCAATGACGAGGCACTTAGCAACTCAGTGAGACCCTGGGGATGTGGCCCAGTGGTTGACTTCCCCTGAGTTCAATCCCCAGTACCAAAAAAAAAAAAAAAGAATAGAAACTTTCAATTAATGAACTTTTGTTTTGAACCAATATTAAACATCCCCAAATTATTTTATTCTGTTGGAAACAAAATTCACTTTACAGGCTCTACCCTCATTACAGGATAATACAGTGGAGTCGTTTCTCTGATATTCTCATTTTTAATACCAATTAAAATTCAAATAAGAGGAAAAGATTTCTTCAGATCACTTTTATTTTGTGTAACATAGGCATTCTGAGTGTTAAAAAATAATCATAATAAAGCATAATCACATTCCATATATTCTGAGTCTTTTTAAAAAGTTTACGCTGTACTTTTTTGCATGTATCTGCTATTTGGACAAATGAAAAATACAGAGGTTCTTAGTAATATAAAAATATATACAGTTGGGTGCAATGGCGCACGCCTGTAATCCCAGCACTTTGGGAGGCTGAGGCAGGAGGATCGCAAGTTCAAAGCCAGCCTCAGCAATGGCGAGGCACGTAGTAACTCAGTGAGACCCTGTCTCTAATAAAATACAAAAAAGGGCTGGGGATGTGGCCCAGTGGTTGAGTGCCCCTGAGTTCAATCCCCAGTACCAAAAAAAAAATTATATAATATACATATACACAAAAATATGTGAAGGCAAAGATGAATTTCAGGAGTATGAGAAGTTTAAATGAATAAATTTATGTGTGTCAATTTGTATTTATAAAGCTAGTATCAAGAGGAAAAGATAATACTGAAAAACCCAAGTATTTTGGAAGACTAGAGACTTTATAGCAGAGTAAAACCTCCCAGGTGATCAAGGTAAAGAGTTTGACTACTATACAAGAATTAGTTTCTCCCACACTCCATGTCTCAGATTCAGAATCTCCACATGAAAATCCTGTCTTTGTCTACTTGCATATTACTGAATAAGAAGTAATATGTGATTTAACATTCCAGAATTCACCATGTGTTGCTTCTGTGGACAGCTTGGGGGTTTGAGAGAATTTTTTGTGAAGTTTAGTTGTTCTCAGAAGTCAAGTTTAAAATACAAATGTAAAGACAACATATTACAGTCAATATACTTTAACACACATGATTTCTCCCCTCTGAATTGGAGGGAAAAATAAGATAATTTTTCATCTAGATAATAATATTGGTTCTAAAATTTAAAATCACATCGCTTTTATTATCAAAAAGCAATTATTTCCCTGGATTTTGAAAGGGCCTCTGGTTGTTCCAGTGCAGCATAATTTGCTAGAGCCCTTTCTCCCTCTCAGTCTCTTTCCTGCTACACATGCTCATACCCACAGTACTTCTCTGCCTGTGATATTGCTCTAGATTTCTCACAGCACCCTAGACCAGGTTGTCTCAGATAGGGATCTCTAGATTCTGCTGAGTAATTTGGAATTTTTTCAATGCAATATTATGCCATTTTATACTAGACTGTTGAAGTCGTTTACATGTTATAAACGCAACCTCTGATCATGCAATTAACACAAGCATCCTGAAGGAGTGTCAGAAGACCAGAGATTTCACAGGGGCAGGCAGCATCTTGGAGGATGTGTAGACACAACACTATGGTGGAGGCATCTTTCCTATTGGGTAAGATGGGACCTCGTGAAAGAGAACCTGGAAAATACATTTGAAAAATTCAGGGGAGAAGATTGGAAGTCGCTTCTTGTAATCATTTCACAATCTCATGGTATACAGTGGTTTTTGTTTGGATAAAATAACAGATGAGAGTGGAATTGGAAGTAGTCAGTTTCTGAGGATGAGAGAAGTGCAATTCGGCCAAGGTAATTAAGGGGCATTGGTTGTTAGTGCAGAGCAGGTCCCCTTTGGACACTGAGACTACATTTTCTCAGGCTTTTGATAATGGCAGTGATACAGACAGGGAGGATTCGAAGATGCATACTTCTGGACTTAGATTCAAACTGATAAGACTGCAGATTGTATGTGGATGATTGAGAAGCCCTCAGGAGGCTATTCTGAGCAGATCATTAAGAGCTGTGCTGTTTTGACATGGTACCAGTTTCTCAGGGGCTGGACACAAAGTATAACCCAACTTAGATTTCATCAATCATAAATAAGATACCTTAGAGGGCAACAGATCACAGGGACATATCTCACTTCTGCCCAGCCTGTTCTCTGGTACAGTCCTGTGGTCATGGTGCTACAACATGGAGGGGGAAGGTTGAGGAACATTTGTGTTCACAATAGCCACCCAGCTTTTTGAACAGAAGTGCCCACACGAAGTTCATGGTGAAAGCACAATTTCCTTCACAGTCCAGAATGACCCTAGTTTTTCTAGTGTTTTAATCATGAATGGGTGCTGTACATTGTCAAATGCTTTTTCTCCACCTTACAAGCTAAGTATGTAATTCTTTTTTTAAAAATATTTATTTGCTTTTAGTTGTACACAATGCATTTGTTTATACATGGTGCTGAGGATCGAACCCGGGCCACACACGTGCTAGGTGAGCGCGCTACCACTGAGCCACAACCCCAGCCCCAGTATGTAATTCTTGATCTTGACTCTATTTATGTATTGGATTATATTTTTTGATGTCTGGATGTTGAAATAGCATTGTATCCCTGAATTGATACCCATTGATCATGATGCAGTATCTTTTAAATTTGTGTTTGTATGCATTTTACCAATTTCTTTATAAAATTTTATATCTATGTTCACCAAGGATATTGGCCTGCAATTTTGTGTTCCTGATATTTTATTCTCCACTTTGGTATCAGGGTAGTACTTGCTTTTTAAAATAAACTTGGCAGTGTTTAATTTTTATCTAATTCATGGAATAATGTGAGGAGGATTAGTATTAGTTCTTTAAAATTTGGATACAACTTGTCTAACAATCCATCTTGTCTTGGCTCTTCTTTGTTGGAATGGTTTTGATAGCTGCTTCAATTTTATTACTAAATAATGTTTTAAGTTTTTTATATGTTCATGGTTCAATTTGGGTAGATTTCTAGACATAAGTTTTTATGTTTCTAAACCTTGCCAATATCTTCAAGAATCTAGCTTTTTGGAGTATAAACTTTCAAGGTCGTTTCCAATGATCTTCTGGATTACAGTAGTTTCTATGGTGATACTTCCTTTATTCATCTTGAACTTTTAAATTTGATTTTTTTACCTCCTTATGATGGTTAGTTTTGCTAAGTTCTTATCAATCCTATTTATCCTTTCAAAAATAAATCTCTGTTTCATTGACCTTTTTTACATTTTAAATATTTTTTTAATTCACTCATTTAGCTCTGATAGAAATTATGTTTCATCTTCTTATTTGTGTATTGATTTGTTCTTGTTTTTCTAGGAATTTGAGATGTAATGTTAGATTGCTTATTTGGTTTCTTTCTCTTCTTTTAATGCATGCAATCAATGGTATGGACCTTACTCTTAGATATGCCCTCTTAATGTCCCTGAGATATTCACATCTCCTATCACTAATCTCATTTACTTCTATGATTTATTTAATTTCTCTCCTGACTTCTTCTCTTATCCATTAATCTTTCAAAAATGTATTATTTAACCTCCAAATGTTTGAATGATTTCTGTTTTTATCATGTCAATTTCTAATTCCATTTCGTTTGATATAATACAATGGAAGGGTTATCTCTATTTGCTCAGATTTGATTTGTGACTTAAAATATGTCTATATTAGAAATGTTTCATGTGCTCCTGAGAGGAAATTGGATTCAGCCTTGATGGAAGAAATATTGTGAAGAAATATAAGTGACTGTTAGGTCCATAATATTAACTATATATTTTTTCTGTAGTTTCTTTACTTAGTTGAATTTTAGATAATCTATCCAGTGATGAGAGAGTTAACATTGTATTATGGTCTATTTAATTCTTAATATTAAGAAGGATTTGTTTTATGTATGTAGACACTATGTTTTGGGGGGCAAAAATGTTTAGAATCACATCTTGTGGTATGATTCCCTTAAGCAGTATGATGTGAATTTCTTTGTGTTTTCTGATTGATTTGGGTTTGAAATCCACTTTGTAAGATATGAGAATATCTACCCCATGCTTCTTTAAAATTACCATTTGCATGGTATATTTTCTCACATCCTTTCACCTTCATTCAGTCTATAGATATCTTTCCTTATGATGTGACACTCTGGCAGACAGTCTTTTGTTGGAGTTTGTTTTTTAACTCAATCTGCCTAGCTATGTCTTTTGATTAGAGAGTTTGTGACATTTATATTCCATGTTATTATAGAGAGATTATTTTTATTTCATGCCATTTGGACTTATTTCTAATGTTTAAATTGGAGTTGATTCTTCTTTAGTGCAGGCTTTCTAGTTATGAATTCTTTTTGCTGATATTTATCATATATGTTTTTATTTCACCTTCAACTCTGAAGTTTAAGTTTACTGGGTATATTTCTAGATTGGCATTTATTTTCATTGACAGTTTGGTATATATTATTCCAATACCTCTTGGCTTTTAAGATGTGTGATGAAAAATCACATGAAACCCTGATTAGATTTATTATAAATGTGACCTATCATTTTTTTTCTTGTGTCTTTTAAATTCTATCCTTATTCCTTTGTTAGGCATTGTCAGTATATGTAAGCTGCCTGGTACCGTAAACCGGGATAAAAACTCTCGGGGGCAGAGTTAAGCTTTTACTACTTTTACTTCTACTTTCTTAGAGCTTAGAGAGGGAAAGAAAGATTTTTAGAGAGAAAGATTAGAACGAGCTTTTCTTCTTGTCTTCTTAGCTTAGAGTAAAGAAAGATCTTAGAGAGAAAGAAAGATATAGAGCTTAGCTTAGAAAGATTAGAGCTTCTTTCTTCTCTCTTCTTTCTTCCTTCTTCTTTCTTCTGTCTTCTGTCTTCCTCAGGAGCCTCGGCCTAACTCTGACCAGTCATTACTTCTTCTATCTGGTTTCTCTTCTGTCTTCTATCTGGTTTCTCTTCTGTAACCGCTCTGCCTACGTTCTGGCCGCTCTGATTCTTCTGACCGACCGAGTGACTGCCCGGCTGACTGAATTCTCCGTTCTCCTAACTCGGACCGCTTTCACCCGGTTATATACCTTCAGGTTTGCGGGTGCCTACAGGTGCGTCACATACATATCAGGTGGAACCCATGGCTTCCAGCTAGCTACAACAGCCCTTCCTAATTAGGGCTCCTTCAAGTATATATGTCTTAGAGAGGATCTATTGTGACTTTGGGTCTTTGTGGAGTCCTGTATGCCTGTTTTGTATAAATTTCATCTTGTTGTTATTTAAAAATATTTGTGATATTATTTCTTTTTATTATCTTTTTTTAAAAAAAATAAGTTTTTATTTGATTTAATTAGTTACACATGACTGTAGAATGCATTTATTCACTTTGATGAATTTCCTACATAGATGGGACATTGTTTCTCATTTTTCTGGGTTTACATGTTGTAAAACCATATTGGTCATGAGGTCACATATATACATGAAATGATAATGTCTCTTTCATTCTACTGTACTTGCTTATACTAAATCCCATTCCCCCTTCACTTCCTTCTACCTAATTGAAGGTATCACTATTCTTCTCTAATGCCCCTCATGATGTTGAATATATGGAATGAAAGAGGACATCCCTAACTTGTTCCAGTTTTTAGAGGGAATGCTTTCAATTTTTCTCCATTTAGAACGATGTTGGCCTTAGGCTTAGCATATATAGTTTTATAGTGTTGAGGTATATTCCTGCTATCCCTAGTTGTCCTAGTGTTTTGATCATGAAGAGGTGCTGTATTTTGCCAAATGATCTTTCTGTATCCATTGAAATGATCGTATGGGTTTTTTTAAGTCTATTAATATGATGAATTGTGTTTATTGATTTCTGTGTGTTGAACTAACCCTGCATCCATGGGATGAACCCCACGTGATTGTGGTACACTATCATTTTAAATATGTTTTTGTAAGTGATTTGCCAAAAATTTATTGAGAATATTTGCATCTGTGTTTGTCAGAGATATTGCTCTGAAGTTTTCTTTCCTTGATGTATCCATGTCTGGGTTTTGAATCAGGTTAATACCAGATTCATAAAATGAGTTTGGATGGGTTTCCTCCTTTTCTGTTTCATGGAATACTTTGAGGAGTATTAGTGTTAATTCTTTGAACGTCTTGTAGAAATTATCTGAGAAATCATCTGATCCTGGGCTTTGTTGGTTGGTAAGCTTTTGATGGCATTTTTGTTTCATTACTTGAAAGTGATGTGTTTAAATCATTTATGAACTCCTCATTCAGTTTGGGTATGTCATATGTCTCTAGAAATTTGTCAATGTCTTTGACATTTGCTGTTTTTTGAGTATAAATTTTCAAAATAGTTTCTAATTATCTTCTGTGCTTCAGACATGTCTGTTGTGATATTTCCTTCATCTTGTATTTTAGTAATTTGACTTTTTTCTATTTTTGTTCTCATTAGTATGGTCAGAGGTTTATCTATTTTATCAATGAAACAACTTTGTCTGCTTTCAGTTTTTTCAATTGTTCTTTTTGTTTTGATTTCTTTGAGTTCAGCTCTGATTTTAGTTATTTCCTGTCTTCTACTGTTCTTGGTGTTGATTTGTCCTTTCTTTTTTTTTTTTTTTTTTAACTTTTTATGTAGTTCTTTGAGATGTATTGTTAGGTCATTTATTTTGACTTTTTCTTCTTTAGTAAATGCACTCAGTGCAATAAATTTTCATCTTAGTACTGCCTTTATAGTGTCCCAGAAATTTTGATACATTGTATCAGTGTTCTCATTTACCCCTAAGAATTTTTTTATTTCATCCTTAGTTTCTTCTACCATCCATTCATCATTCAGTAGTGTATCATTTATTTTCCATTTGTTATAGTAGCTTCTATTTTTTATTGTATTGTTGATTTCTAATTTTATTCCATTATGATCTAATAGAATGCAGGTGTCATCTCTTCTTTGTTTTGTATTTACTAAGAATTGCTCAGTGGCATAAGATGTTATCCATTTTAGAGAAAGGGCCATGTGCTTCTGAGAAGAATGTAAATTCACTCATTGATTGATGACATATTCCATATATGTCTCTTAAGTATAAATTATTGGTTGTATTATTTAATTCTATAGTTTCTGTATTTATGAACTATATGTTTGAAAGGTATGTCCAGTAGTGACAAAGGTGTCTAAAAGCCACCCAGTGTTATTGTGTTGCAGTCTATTTCACTCTTGAGACTGAGAAAAAAAATTTATTTATACAGATGCTCCATTCTTTGGGATATAATTTTTTATAAGTTTATGTTCTACTGATATATATGTGTCCCTTACAAGGTATAAAAAGTCTTTATGTCTTGATTAACTTTGGTTTGAAGTCTACTTTGTCTGAGATGAGGATGAAAACCCCTGCTTATTTCCACAATCCATATACATTTTAAGGTTTTTCCTATCCTTTTGCCTTCAGTCTATGGATGTCTTTGCCTATGAGTTTAGTCTCTTGAAGACAGTAAATTGTTGGGTTTTGTTTTTTAATCCAATCTGCCAGTATATATTTTTTTTATTAATGAGCTTAGACAATTAACATTCAAGGTTATTATTGAGATATGATTTGTATTCCCTGCCATTTTGATTTATTTCTTGTTTTTTATTTGTCTTAGTTTCTCATTTAGTTGAAGGTCCTTTAGTGTAGATCCTCCCTTTGCTGGTTTTCACTTTTTGTTTTTCATTTCATCCTCATGGAATATTTTGTTGAGAATGCTCTGTAGTGTAGGCTTTTTAGTTGTGAAGTATTTAAATTTTTGTTTATCATGGAATGTTTTAATTTCAACTTCATCTGAAACTTAATTTTGCTGGATATAAAATTCTTTGTTGGCATCCCTCTTCTTTTAGAGCTTGAAATATATTATTCCACGACCTCCTAGCTTTGAGGGTCTGGGTTGAGAAATCAGTTGAGATCCAAATTGGTTTCCTCCTATATGTAATTTGATTATTTTCTCTCACAGCCTTTAACATTTAGTCTTTATTCTCTGTGTTGGTCATTCTCATTATGACGTGTCTTGGTGTGGGTCTGCTGTAAATTTGTACGCTTGGGGTCCTACAAGCCTCTTGTACTTGATTTTCCATTCCATTCCTTAGGTTTGGGATATTTTCTGCTCTTATATCATTGAAAAGATCGTGCATTCCTTTGGATTGTTTCTCTGCTCCTTCATCTATTCTGATAACGCTTTAATTTGGCGTTTTCATGTTATCCCTTAATTCTTGGAGGTTCTGTTCATGGTTTTTTACCATCTTCTCCACATGTTCAACTCTACATTCAAAACAATGGGGATCACATGAGAGTTCAGGGATTGAGACACTTAATGCTTGGTTCCTAGGAAACAGATGTAGAGAGAAGAGGGAGCCCAGATTCCACCTTCTATGCTGACTTAGGAGGAATGTAGGAGGAAGGAGGGCCAGCATCCATGGCAGCACCCACACACACACACACACACACACACACACACTGAAGCAGAAACTTACATCTCCACCCCAGACCTGCCCTCCATGGGCAACACTGCCTTCCAGTTAAACATTACAAGTAAGAAAGAATGGGTGGGGTCTGTGCCAACACCTGGCAGAGCCAGGAGCCCAAGCTCACGTGGGAGAAGGATGAGGCCAGAGGTGAGAAGTCCTTGTTCCTGTGTAGTCCAGTTGCTGTCCATAGATCTTCCTGATCAGCCTGTGATTAACTCAGGAGCGCTACTGAAATTCTTTCAGGTATCACAAGTTGATCTCAGGGTTTGCATGCAGGGGGACTGCTGGACGGTGACCTCAGGACCAAGTGCTCTGAGGAAAGATGCTGGTGAGAATCCCAGGGGATTTGTCCTCCTGCCACTTAATGTCACCTGGTTCACACTGCACTGTTTTTAACTCAAACTGAGGCTCTATTGCATTCTAGATTTGTCATCTCCCCCATAAGTCTGTAGTTTTAAAGGTCTGCATGTGTACCACATATAGTGGGCAAAGCCAAGCCCATGTTCTCAGGTTACAAATGTGAATGGGTGTCATGTGGCATTTGGGGACAAGAATCACCACCCATGACAATACCTGATGACATGCAACCCAGCTCCTACTTGCTTTGTATATCTATGGTATCTTCTATGGTTTAAACATGTCCCCCAAAGCCCACTTATGGAAATGTGATTTCCAAAGTGACTGGAGGAGGGAATTTGTGAGTTGATTAAGGTTCGATGAGTTCATGAGGGTGGGGACCCATGGTGGCATTCGTGGCTTTGTAAGAAGAGGAAGAGACCTGAGCTGGCATGCTTGCGCCACCCCACCCTGTGGTGCCCTCTGCCATGTTATGATGCAGCAGGAAGGTCCCCCACCAGGTGAGAAGATGCTGGCTCCATGCTCTTCAATTTCTGAGCCTCCAGACCATGAGGCAAATAAACTTCTTTTTATAAATCACCAGAACCGGCTATTTCATTGTAGCATCAGAAAACAGACTAACTATGTAGTCTTGTCTGTCTGTCTCTCCCCTCCCACACCTAGGTACTGGGTATTCTGAGTACTGGGATGGGCTTTACCTGCCCTTTTTCTTGGGAGGATGGGGTCTCCTGCAAATAGGACCCTAGTGGTCAGGTCAGAGATCCTAGGACAGTGTCTTTGTAAAAGAGAAATATGAGGGATGACAATTTCCTTGATCATTTGCATGTTGTTGTACATTTCAATCTTGGCCACTTGTGTCCACCTGGGCCACCAATCCTTGGGCCAGCACTCAGTGATCCCTGCTCCTAATGGATGTCCCCAGTACCCTCCTTTTGGCCAGGCAGATCAGCAGCTACTGTGTCACAACTGTGAGGTGACCCAACAGATCATGTCGACGTGTCAGCCATCCCTCTGTTAGCCCAGGCCTTACTGACCCTCACAGCCCTGTGGCTGCTTCTCATTCAGCCTTGTCCCGTGGTTCACATTAGCCTGGAAGCACGTGGGGCAGGGATTCTGGGAAGACAGTTCCAGCCTGGACAAGCTGACGGAGTGTGAACCCTCCACAGACGGCTTCACTCAGGGCTTCAGGTGGCCAGTGAAGAGCAGTCCTCTCAGTTCCATATGCAAGAAAACTAGGCGAGCTCCAGTCTGCCTTCTCCCCATCACCTGTGACCCTGAGGGCTGCTGTTCCAGGCATCTGTTGCTGCCCCTCAGCCCCCAGGGCTCACTGGATTGTGTGTCCACCTGCTGTGAGTGGGTGGGACCCTGGTTGGGCACTGTCACTGCTGGTTGGCTCTGGGCACTTTCAGGCAGCTGCCCTGAGATGGTGGCCTTTGCCAGGGTGTGACTTCTGACACCCCAATGCTCCCCCACGTGGACCTCTCTCCAGCAGAGGGACAGGATGCTTAGATGTCCAGGGATCCATGGGGCAGGGTGGAGGCTGCCAGGCGTCCTCAGTCTCAGAACCTCTCACCCTCCACGTTCTCTGGGCCAGAGCAGCCATGGCTCCACTCACACCCCAGAGGAGGAGGTCGTGGGAAGGAGAATCACCCTCCTGTGACCCCAGGAACGCCTGTGCATGTGGGCGTTGTCTGGGGTTGTGTCTGGAGACTGTTTCCCACAGCTGCTCACCCCCCGTCCATCAGCTGCCCCGTCTACCTGCCAAGGATGGTTACCCCTCGCAGGAGTGTAGGGAGGGTGAAATGCGAACAGTGCCTACAGCCTGGTGTGGTCCATAGGGTATTCTCAAGGGTGGATGGGACCAGGAAAAGAAGTGGAGATCTGTCCCCCTCCTGAGAGCCTCCTTTTAGGTGCACCTGGGCTCTCCTGGGCCCAGCTGACGTGCTGACCCTCCAACTCCAACTCTTGATCATGATCCTCCTCAGAGCTGTGGACATCAGAACTCAATCTGCAGCACCATGGACAGCAGCCCTGGCCTCCCCTTGCCCAGATGCAGAGCCTGTCCTGAGCAGGGGCAGCGCCCATGAGGAACACTGCCATTGTCCCTGCTGGCCCAGAGTGGGAGTGGACACAGAAGTGTTTGCTGAGGACTTCGTGTAGAGTGCGGCTGAGTGTGGGAGCAACGGAGCTTCTCCTCGTCCCGTGGGACAGACTGAACAGTTCTTCCCTCCCAAAGTAACGGGACTCCTCCTCCCCAGCCCAATCAGCCCTGCGCAGACAATGTTTGATGGAGTGGCTCCCCACACAGGCCAGAGCAGGAGAGGGGGTCATTGCTTTCTGAGTCCACCTGGGCTGCAGGGAAGAGACCATAAACGGGGAGGTTTCTAAACAGCAGAAATTTGCTTCTTCCAGTTCTGGAGGCTGGAAGCCACAGCCAAGGTGCTATGGACTCCATGTCTGGGAGGGCCAGTGTCCTCATAGACCACGCCTTCTCCTGTGTCCTCCTGTGGCAGAAGGGGCAAAGGAGCTCCCTTGGGACTCTTCTGTAAAGACACTAATGTCACTCATCAGGGCTTTGTCCCCATGACCAAGTCCCTTCCCCAAGGGCCCCACCTCCTGTGACCATCCCCTTAGCAGTTAGGATTTCAACATGTGAATTTTGGAGAGACACAGACATTCAGACCATAGCACTCACCACTCTGGCCTTTGGGTCTTCTTCTGAAATTGGGGAAGTGGAACAAGAGGGCCTCCCCAGCTCTCCTGACCAGAGAGTCTTAAGTTCCTGTTTTACATGCAGGTTCTCTGGGGCTTCCAAAGGTCTCTCCTTCCCATTCTTCTGTTTTTCTCTGCAAATTGGAGATTATGGGAAATAATCAGCCCTTCTGATCACTGGGCTGCTGCAGTTGCTCGTGTGGGGAGAGAGTGTCTGGCAGGTGGGGGCCTAGGAAGGCTGCAGGGTGAGATTGCAGCTGGTGGTGCAGGGAGGGGTGAGGTCTGTGTGTGACGGAGAGCTGTTGCTCAGCCCTGCCCCTCCCGCTCTCAGCCATCACATCCAGAGGACTCCACCCCAGGTGCTGGGTCCTGGAGCTGAGGGACAACATGGAATGACAGAACCATGAAGTTGAGTGATGAACGCAGGCCAGCTCTCTGTGTGCACAGTCTTCAGAGGCAGCCATGGTGGTGAAGGTGGTGTGCTCAGATGGGAAACCTGCAGAGGAGGACCAGGGGCTTCCCGAGAGGGAGCAGGTGTGGCCATGGGCAGCAGGACAGCTGGGTGGCCCTGGAGTGCTCATGGTGGCCTGTTCTTGAAGGGCACTCATTTTGTCCTATATCATGGAGCTGTTGTTTGGGGGCACTTTGACCAACATATCATATCTTTCCCATCTTCCCCCCCAAAAAAAAAGGTTTCAAGAAAAACTGACATGAGTCAGAGGAGGCTCCAGCTCCCAGGATTTCCCCACGACCTGCCACAGTTACAAAAAACTGAATTCAGGTGCGTGCTTCTGCTCACACGTAATGCTGGCCACCCCAAGGGTGGACCGTCCACTCTGGCATTTCTTGCTCTGTGCCTCCTGGTCACTGGGACTCCTGGGGCAGAGCACAGTCTAGAGGCCGCCAGACCCACCATGCTCTGGAGTAGCCGGGCAGCCAGAGAGCACGGCTGGAAGGAGTCCGACTGCTGGCTGGGGGCAGAGCGCTCGCCTGGCACACGCCAGGCCTGGGCTCTGCACCCTCCATGAAGCCCTCCCTGGCCTGGTGGGGGGAGAGGTTCTCACCATTAAACTCTGCCTCTTCCCTTCCCACTGTCTTCCCGGCTGGTCCCACCACATGAGGCCTCAGCCTCGGTCCTCCCCTCCTCAGGCGCCTGCCAGCCGGGCTCCTCTGTGTCCTTGGGGTCTTACACACAGGACACTCACCCTGGTGCCTCCTGAGACCAACCTCCAGCCAGGGCGGAGCAGCCCTCCACGCTGCCTGGGTGACCCCACCATGGCCCTGGTGCCTGAAGACTTAGTGTCTGTCCCCTAGACAGTGACTCCCTGGGGACAGTGTCCAGGGCTGCTGTGCAGAGAGGGTGTCACACCATGTGGCTGCTGAGGGAGGGAGGAGAGGTGGCCTGCTCACCCTGTGGCCTCTCTTGTCTCCTGACCCTACAATATCAATAACCTCAGAGGTCACTCAGGGCTCTGGTTAGATGAAGCCCATTGAGTGGCACTACAGAAAATGTCACAGGATGGGAAGGATGTCAACAGGGAGGGTGGAGACCAGGTGACACAGGGAGGGTCCCCTTGCTGTGTCTAGCCTAGGGGCTACAGGGGTGAATGTGGCTGTGGGAGCTGGTCTCCAAGGGCCAGGACCACCTTGGCAGAGGCTGGCTGATGCTCCTCCTCTAGGAGGCCACCGTCCCCACCTCGCCCCTTCCTGTGGCACCTCCTCCTGTGGGCTCTTAGTTCCTCAGGGAGGAGCTCTGGGGAGCAGACTTCCCCTGCGGCCCTGCAGCCCCAACCGACATGCTGCAGCTGCTGCTGCTCCTGCTGCCCCTGCCCCTGGGCGGTGAGGGGGTGGAGGGCCAGGAGGGTTACACCCTGCAGGTGCAGAGGACAGTGACAGTGCAGGTGGGCCTCTGTGTCCATGTGCCCTGCCAATTCTTCTACCCCTGGAGCAGCTGGACTGACTTGGACCCAGTTAGTCATGGCTACTGGTTCCGTGCAGGGGACCAGAGCAGGAAACCTCCAGTGGCCACAAACGACCCTGATCAGACAGTGCAGAAGGAGACCCAGGGCCGATTTTGCCTCCTCGGGGACCCAAAAATGGACGACTGCACCCTGAGCATCAGAGACGCCAGGAAGAAGGACGCAGGGTCATACTACTTCCGGTTGGAGAGAGGAGAATTGAGATACAGTTACACATCCTACCAGGTTTCAGTGAGTGTGACAGGTAAGTCACCACGTCCTAGTCAGCCTCAGCAAGGTCACAGTGCAGCTGGGCTGGGGGGCACCCTACCCTGGGGGTGTTGGGGCAAAGCCCTAGGGGCTCAGGAAGAAGCTGGGTGACAGCCTGAGCTTCTCTCAGGGCCCCCCTCCCACCCTCCCTCCTGACCCTGCCTGTCCCCACTCTGCTCACCAGACCAAACCCACACCCCTGACATCTTCATCCCTGGGACCCTGGAGTCTGGCCGTCCCAGCAACCTGACCTGCTCTATTTCCTGGGACTGTAAGCAGGGGATGCCCCCCACCTTCTCCTGGGAGGGGACCTCTGTGTCCTCCCTGGGCCCCAGGACCACCCACTCCTCGGTGCTCACACTCACCCCGCGGCCCCAGGACCATGGCACCAACCTCACCTGTCAGGTGACCCTGCCTGGAGCCCAGGTGACCAGGATAAAGACCGTCCACCTCAACATCTCCTGTGAGAGCTGGACTGGGACACTGGGACTCTGATGGGGTTGGTCCCTGAGGGAGCGGGGAGAGGGTCAGACCCTGGACACTGGTGCTGGGTCCTGGAGTCGGGTGGGGCTGGGCCAGGAGGAGGCAGCCTCCACCCTCCCCCCCACGAGGCTCCTGGGACAGAGGCTCATGTCCACCAGCCTCCCACTGACAGGTCTGCGTGTCTCCCTGTCCAGACTCTCCACAGAACCTGACTGTAACTGTGTCCCCAGGAGCTGGCCCAGGTAGGGAGGAGCCTCGCGGGGCTGGGGGAGCAGGGCCTCTTCAGCTCAGGGCAAGACTGGGTCCCCCTCAAACTGGACTCACCTGGTGACAGAGCCCCTTGTTGGTAACCCAGTGACACCTCCCAACCTCAGCCCCACTGTTGCCTTGAGCTCCTGTCCCCACCCTCCCTGGCTCCCTGGGAGTCCAGCACCTGCCCCTTACCCCCACAGGGACAGGGTGACTCTCACACAGTAGAACTGGGCTTCCCAGGCCCCTCCCAGCCTCCTCCTGGACCCGCCTCCCTCTTTTTATTTCCAACAGCTTTGCTCTAAGTGCTTATGGAAGGAGACGCAGTCACAGGGCACACGCAGAACAGGCACAGTAGTCTGTCCCCAGAGCTGAGGCCCCTCCCACAAGTGGCCAGTGTCCACGCAGGCTCCTCTGAGCCTCGTATTGTCCACCCGAGTTCTGAGAGGTCACTGCATGTCAGTAGCACTCAGGGTCCTTGTTCCCTGTGATAGTGGTGTCCACTGCAAGGATGGACCAGTTCTGTGGGCGTCCTCTGCCATCTGAGTTGAATGAACTCTGAGTTCCTTCAGCCAACAGGAGTGTGCAGTGGACAGTCCTGAGCCTCCGCCCACAGCTGAGTGTGCAGGTCCTTGAGCTCAGCCCTGAATGCCACGTGTAGCTGGGTCCCATGTTCTAATTTAAGAGCTTGAGTCAAGTTAGCTGAATGAAATACAGGAAAATACATCGTCAGCAGGAATATATCCTTTCCACATTCCTGTGCACAGGTCAAGTTGTGTGTTTTCCTTTACTTCATTCAGCCCATGAGTGTGTGTTAGTCCCCATCTCTGGACTCCAGTGTCTTCTTTCTTTTGATCTCCTGGTCACTCTGACCCTCTGTCTCTTTCTCTACAGCATCCACAACCCTGGGGAATGGCTCATCTCTTTCAGTCCTGGAGGGTCAATCACTGCGTCTGCTCTGTGTCGTCGACAGCCACCCCCCAGCCAGGCTGAGCTGGTCCTGGGGGAACCTGACTCTGTATCCCTCACAGCCTGCAGACCCTGGGGTGCTGGAGCTGTCTCCAGTGCACCTCAGGGGTAGAGGAGAACTCATTTGCCATGCTCAGAATGCTCTGGGCTCCCAGCACATCTCCCTGAGCCTGTCGCTGCACAGTGAGTGTCACAGTGGGCTGGAGAGTGGCTGGAGGAGGGGGACAGCATCCCCCTAACTTCCCACTCCAGGCAGCAACCCCCCTAGCGTGAAAGGGAAGTGCATCTCTGGTCTGCCCTCAGCTGGAGGCCTGGAGTCTCCCTGGGACCCAGAGCCTCACTGTCCTCTTTCTGTAGGCCCAGGTATGGGGGGGGGGGGGGTGCATCTTGGAGGAGAGGGCTGGGCCTTAGGTGTGTCTTAGCAGGCAGGGCCCTTGCTTTTCAGGCCAAAACTGAGTGAGGCATTTGCCTTGGGCACAAAATTCAAGATGAAGCCAAAAGCCAAGAACGAAAACAAACAAAACCACCAAGAGAACAAAAAACAACCCTGACACTGAGCCGATTTACAAAATACCAAACATTAAATAAAGCCAAGCTGCACCCCAGGCCCCGCCCCCATCCTACTCCCCTGGGCTGGGAGAGGGGTGGGAGGCTCAAGTGCAGGGAGCCAGCAGGAGGGAAGAGAGGAGGGATCCTTGGAGGGGAGTCAGCAAAACTGTTCCCTCTGTGCTTCCGCAGGCAAAGCTGGGCCTCTCTCCGGAGTGACGCGGGGGGCCCTCTGGGGCGCTGGAGCCACAGCCCTGCTCTTCCTGTCCTTCTGCGTCCTCCTCCTGCTGTGAGCATGGACGGGCTGGGGAGGCTGGGCAGAACCTGGGGAGCAGGAGGGCGACCCTGGCACAGAGTCCTGCGCCCAGCCCTGGAGGGACCCGGATGGGCGAGGGCTTGAAGCCAGGGCGTCCTGAAGTCCCGGCGGGCTCTGGGGGCGCTCGCCCGCGTCGGAGCAGGGGCTCCTGGGCTGCCTGACTCTCAGAGGCCCTGGAGCCAGGAGCCTGCCTTCCCAAAGTAGGAGCCACCCTGCGGGAGCGCCCTGTCCCACTGGGCCAGCGCTCCAGCGCCACAGCAAGAAACCTGGGCGGGCTGCAGTGCGCCCCCTGCCCCCCTGGCCCCACTGAAGGCTCCCTGGTCTTCATGCAGAGCGCGCTCCTTCAGGAAGAAATCCGCCAGGCCAGAGGAGGGCTTGGGGGACACCAGTGCTGTCCTTGGCTCGGCCTCTCAGGTGAGTGCCGTGGGCGTGGCCACACCCCTGCACCTCCTGGAGATGTCCCCAGGATTGCTCCCTTGAGCTTGTGCAGTTGCTGTCCTCTCTTCCTCCCTGACAGCGGGCTCTCCAGCATGGTTTCTCATCTCGGGGACAGGGACAGCGCCCCCCCGCCGCGCTTTCTCCCAAGCCAGCCCAGAGGGGTCACCTCTCTGTTCTTCTGACCTTCTGTTAAGCCACCATCTCACTGCGTGGCCTCCACGCCTCCCCTCGGAGCAGGGAGCACCAGTGTCTCCGCACTCCTTGACCCCGGTCATGGCTGGGGACTCTAGTCTCTTTCTTGGACCTGTCCTCCTCCCTGCCTGTCGCCTCCCCTTCCACCTGGAGCCATCTTCCAACGCCTGGTGTCCACTTCCTCTGCATTTGGACACCTGTCTGTCCCGTCTCCCCACCATCGCCTAGGCTGGGGGGATGCTTTTCTGGGAAGGGCCAGATAGCAGCCCCCTGGGCTTCCTGGGCTGCTGTCCTGTTGGGGCTACTCAGCTGTGCTACTGTCCCAGGAGGATCTGCTGTGCACAAAGTAACACACAGAGATGTACTTTGGGGAACATGAAGAGTGCAGAGACTAGGAAGGGCTGACAGGTTGGTTTGTTTGTTTATTAATTTATCCTCTAATGTGAAAAACTAGGCAACCTAAGTTTTACCATCTCAGCCATGTTTAAGTGCAGTTGTGCAGCAGATCCCTGCGACATTTTCTTCTGCATCAATTGAACAACAGCCCCGCTGCCCTCGTGGTCCCCCTCTCCCCGCCCCTGCCCCCACCCTCCTCCTCTCTGTGTCTATGAGTGTGCCTCCTCTGGGGACCTCATGGAGGTGGGCTTGCACAGGATTTGTCCTTTTGTGACTGACTTATTTCATGTAACATGTCCTCAAGGTTTGTCTATGTTGGACCTGTGACAGACGTCTTTCTTTACCTTTTGATCTGTTGATGGGCATTTGGGTTGCTTTTGTTTGTTGGCTATTGTGACTAATGCACAGATGTGTGAGTATCATTGCAAGATTCTGTTTTCAGTTCTTTTGGATATATGCCCATAACTAGGATTGCTGGATTGTACATTATTCTATTTTTATTTTTTTTGAGGAACTGCCTGTTTTTCTGCAGCAGCTAGGCTATCTTACATTCCCTCCAGCAGCGTAGGAGGCTTCCCATTTCTCAACATCGTTGACAACAATGTTTTTTGCTGTTGTTGTCGTTTGTTTTGTTTCCTGTTGTTTTCTTAATACTGTCTATCCTAATGAATGTGAGGTCATATTTCTCTCTCTTTTTGGTACCTGGGATTGAACTCAGAGCACTTGACCATTGGGCCACATCCCCATCCCTTTTTTGTATTTTATTTAGAGACAGGGTCTCACTGAGTTGCTAAGTGCCTCGCCATTACTGAGGTGGACTTTGAACTTGTGATCCTCCTGCCTCAGTCTCCCAAGTGCTGGGATTACAACCTTGGGCCAACGTGCCCAGGTGAGGTGATATTTCTTTATGGTTCTGATTTGCATTTCTCTAATCATTTCTGACACTGAAGATTTGTGTGTGTGTGCTTATTGGCAATTTCTGTTTCTTTTTTTGGAGAAATGTTTATTCAAGTTCTTTGCTATTTGTCTAATTGGGCTGCTGGTTTTGGTGCTGACGTGGTGGGGGGGTTCTTTCTGTCCTCTGGTTCTTAGCCTCTTGTCAGATAAGCCTCTTGTCATGTCTCCTCCCACACTATAGGTTCACGAGTTTAGAGAAGAGGGGGGCTCTGGAGTCTGGGGTTTGACAGTTCTAGGCAGAAGGAGCAGCAGGTGCAGTTACTCAACAGGAGGCTGACCAGGGAGGAGGCCCCCGGCTAGACAGAGGGCAGCAAGGGCCACCCACAGGAAATCAGCTTGGAGAAGCTGAGCGTATGCAACTCATGCCTGAACCTGCAGCTGCTGTGAGAACCTGCAGTTGTGAGCATGAGAAGGAGGGGTCCCTCTGCTACTGTGTGCAGAAAGACCGTGTGGGGGCCGGGGGGCAGAGGCCGGGAAGTTACAAAGGAGGCTGGAGGCACTGCTGGGCAGGAGGCCACGCTGCCTGGAACCCTGACTGGCCTCTGGCTGGATGCTGAAGTCAGGCTGAGTGGGACTCGCTGTGGACAGTGGGGGTGGAGTGAGTGACAGGATGCAGGGTGCCCCACTCCCGGATATTGGTCCTGGGCAGCCAGAATAGAGGTGCCAGTCATTGAAGTGGAGAGGAAGGTAGGAGGAGGGGATCTGGGGGAAGAAAAGGAGAAGTTCTGTTGAAACAGGTTTAGTGTTTTTGTACAAGGGTGTGGTTCCCCGTACTGACAGTCCGTACTCACAATGGTTCCAAGAAGAATTTTTCAACTTTACAACTTGCATTCAGGAGGAGCCGTACCTCAGATTTTGAATGATGATCTTACCTGGGACCAGGGATGGGTGGTACAATGACATGCTGTGGTTCTGGGCAGTGGCAGCCGTCCCACATAGCCACAGGCGGGGTCAACCAGCCGCGCTCTGCAGAGGACCTCCTGCCAGTGTGGTTTGGATGCAGGTGTTCGATGCGTTCTGTGGCTGCTCAAGGCT
This sequence comes from Tamias sibiricus, assembly GCA_025594165.1. Classification (NCBI taxonomy): domain Eukaryota; kingdom Metazoa; phylum Chordata; class Mammalia; order Rodentia; family Sciuridae; genus Tamias; species Tamias sibiricus. The sequence continues at coordinate 59,902,725 of CM046672.1, read as the reverse complement.
TCATTATAAAGCAGGCGTTGCGTGAGACCATCGTCCCAGTTCCAGGCTCACGTGAGTGTGCTGAGCATGGTTAAAGGTCGGTGAGGCTGACCTGGTGCTCCTGGGTGCCTCAAGTTCACTTTTGACTTGTGATCTTTTAGCTTATGATAGGTTCATGGGGATGTAACTGAGCAGCGTCTGCACACTGTTGGACCAAAGTCTGTGGTCACGAGCGGTGAAGGAGCCCTAATTAGGAAGGGCTGTTGCAGCTAGCTGGAAGCCATAAGTTCCACCTGATATGTATGTGACGCACCTGTAGGCACCCGAAAAGCTGAAGGTATATAACCGGGTGAAAGCGATCTGAGTTAGGAGAATGGAGAAATTCATTCAGTCAGTTGGGCAGTCGCTCGGTCGGTCAGAAGAAGAGTTCGGGTCGGAGAAAAGAATCAGAGCGGCCAGAACGGAGGCAGAGCGGTTACAGAAGAGAAACCAGATAGAAGAAGTAATGGCTGGTCAGAGTTAGGCCAAGGCTCCCGAGGAAGACAGAAGACAGAAGAAAGAAGCAAGAAGCTCTAAAAGTAGTAAAAGCTTTACTCTGCCTCCGAGTTTTTCTCCCGTGGCGCCGTGGCTGGCCATGACAGGCAGCTTACAGAGCGGGGAGCGGGTAGGAGGATTTGCACGTCACAGCTGTTGATGGCAAGGAGCCATCAGTGTGGACTGAGCGTGGTCACCAAGGGACGTTGCAGAGAAGAACGCAGCTGCTCTGAGGTTCAGGGATCAGGGAGATGTGGACGGGGACAGAGGGGCTGCCAGGGGTGGATGGGCCTGGCGCTGTCCTGCAGCTCAGTGCAGAGGGCCTCTGTGTGGGGAGGCGTGCGGCTGGGTCCTCAGCTACTGCAGCGTCCAGGAGGGGACGGCCAGCGGGGCCTCTTGTATTCACCAAGTGAGATCAGCACGGAGAAGCAGTGAGTGGGGGTCCTGGGACAGGCAAGAGGAAGTGGGAGGAGCCAAGTCCCTGACAGCTCTGTGGAGGCCGCCTGCTGTCCAGGGTGGGCAGAGAGGATGAAAGTGAAGGGGATGCCTCCAGGGAGCCTCCCTGGCCCTCTGCTGCCTGAGATGCTGTAGTGGCTTCCTGTTGCAGCTGCCAAGAATTGCCGCAGGTTTAGTGGCCTCAAACAACAAATGCGTGTCACCTTACCATTCGGGAGGTCACAAGTCCAAGATGCGTTTCCTGGGGATAAAATCATGAGCTGGCGCTGGTCCCTGGGGAGGTCAGGGAAGAGGGCATTTTCTTGCTTTTGTGTCTTGGGGGCCTGGGTTCCCGGGTTGGGGGGGGCTGTCTCCATCTGCAGAGCCAGCAGTGCAGCGTCCTCCAGTCCCTCACGTCCCCTGCCTTCACTGCAGAGTGGCTCCTGGTCACACTGGGCTCACCCTCAAATCCAGGATCGCCTCTGCACCTCCCACCCTTACCTCAGTGCCGGCTGCAGAGTCTCTCCTACATGAGGAAATGTATTGGCAGGTCCCAGGGGATTCCCATGTGGGCATTTGGGGTGCTCTGTCCTTCCTATTGGAGGGATGCCATTTCCTTGGCTGCTCATGCCCAGCCCCATCAGGCTCTGAGCTTCTCTGGGCAGGCGCCATGTCTGAATCCAGGCACAGCCTCTCCATGTCCCCTATTCCTGCCCATCTTACCCTAATGCACAATTAGATATTTGGGTTTTGCTGAGTTCTTCTTGTGACCACCCTCCATGAATAAATGAGCTGCAAGAGGCTGGGCCTATGCCTGCTGTGTCCACCAGGGGGCACCAGCACCCAGCTTAGGGTCTTGCCCAGGGCCTCAGAGGACACTAGGCTTTGGGGTCAGGAAAAAGCAGGTGAGACCCTGATTCTACCTGGGAGTTTGGGTGTGCTGCTTACTTACTTCAGCCTCGGTTTTCACATCTATGAAATGGAGACAGAAATAATATCTCGCTCATGGAGCTGCTGTGGGAAGTTCACGAGGCGGGTGCTTGTGGAGCCTGCGGTGTTTGAGTACCTGTCCATGAGGGACGGTTCAGCACCAGCGCACACGGATGTGTGGATGGAGGACACCCCGGGCACCCAGCTGCCCTCCGGCCTCCTTCCCACTGTCCCTCCCTGACTCTCTTCTCTCTCTCCACTCAGAGTCCCCTGGTCGAGTCCCAGGCAGACGAAAGCTCCCCATGCCCACCTCCGCCTGCTGTGGCCACCTGCTCCTCCGAGAATGAAGAGGTCCATTACGCAGCCCTCAGGTTTTATGAGGTGAAGGCCAGAGGCCCGCAAGGACAGAAGTCCCCGCAGGGAGAGCAGGCCCCGCAGGGAGAGCAGGCCCCCGACAGTGAGTACGCGGAGATACAGCTCCAGCCCTGAGAAACGCAGAGACCCGGCCCTGGCTCAAGGAAGTGCAGCCTGGTCCAGGCAAAGGAAAAGTCAGGTTCCTGTAGAGGACAAGCCCTCATGGCCCCACGCAGTACTGGAATCCAGAACCTATTTCCCTGCCACGCTGGAACCCCATGCTGTGCCCAGCCTCCCTCCTCTCCCCGTCCACCTGCCCCATGGCCTCCGCGAACCACCGCTCTCCTCTCTGCTTCCGAGTTCAACTCTTCCCTGTTCCACAGCAGTGAGATCTGCTGTGCTTGTCTCTCTGTGCCTGATTTCCTCAACAATGTCCTGCAGGTTCATCCATGTTGATGCAAGTGACAGAATATTACATCATGTGTTTCAAGAGAGGATTGTGTGTGTGTGTGTGTGTGTGTGTGGTGGTGCTGGGAGTCGAACCCAGAACCTTGTGCTTGGATTGTACACAGCTGTATACCAACACAGTTCAAAAATAGAAGTTTTAATAATGTTTTCATAGAGCAGGGTCCGGACCCCTGGCTATGTGGGTTCCCTGCTTCACCCCGGCCTCCAGCACAGGTGAGTTTGGGGGGCCTGCCCACAGGAGGGATCTGGCCTCACGTGGTTCCCCAACCCTGCTCAGGGGAACGCTCTGAGACCTGTGTCTTCTGAGACCTGCCTTGTGGATGGGCAACCCCGCCTTCTCACCCCTGCGCCCCCAGGCTCCTGGGCCTGCCTCTGCCCTGCTCTTCCTCCCCGTCCTGGACACTCTCAGCCTCTGTCCACGCTGCCTTCCCTCCGCCACGTTGAGGATGAGGGTCTGTCTCCACCTGGGCCTTTCCTTTTCCCATTCAATGTGCTTTCTCAAGGGTGGGGGGATGATTTGTGGCTGTCTCTTTATACTTTTTATTGATTATGGACATTTGTTTTTACTCTTTAAAACATTTCATGTAAGTGGCCTTGAGCAACTGTCCAAAGAAACCTTTAGCATCACTGTTTGTATCAACATATCCAGTGTGGTGGCTACTGGCCACACGGGGCGGCCAAACACTGGGTGAATGGTGTGACTGAGGACCTGAATTTTTTGCTTATTTAAGTCATTTTAAATTCAAAGAGCCACATATGGCTAGTGTCTCCCCTATTTTTAATTCAAGTCTAGAGTCGCTCCCTTTAAGATAGTATAAATTTAAGCCAGGTACGGTGGCACAAGTCTGTAATCCCAGCACTTGGGAGGCTGAGGCAGGAGGACTGCAAGTTCAAAGCCAGCCTCAACAATGGTGAGGCACTTAGCAACTCAGTGATACTGTTGCCGCCTGAAGCGCTTGGAGCAACGGAGCCGCGGGAAGAACTTCAGAGGCAAACTGGAGACAAACAGCTTTTTATTCTTATAACTTTTCTCTCTGGTTCTAACAACGACTAATACACGCCACACACACCAAAAATGGCGCTGACCCGATCAGCAATTTCGGCCAAGTCACTCGAGATCCCGCAACAAGTCCCGTGAGACTACGGAGGCGACAATGCCCAAATCTCCACGGCTCATAGTCAACCGCAATTCAAGCCAATTCCCAAACAGGGCTCCTGCATTTCACCCTTTTTGTTTTAAAAGGGGTAATGCTCTAGGACGTCTATGTGCAACCAACATTCTTACCCGTCATCGGATAATCAAGGCTGTGCCCTTGACTCCTGTCTTAGGTTGATATGTCGGCCACATGAGACTGTCCCGTGCGACTGTGCCTGTCTTAGGTTGTCCCCCTCTGGGGATCTTACCCGTCATTGGCTAACCAGCCATCCAATGGAGCCCTTTAGGATCGACTATATATGATGACTAACAGCCGTCCAATTGTGAGGAGATGTTGCGGCTTTAAGGCGACAAGCCTTTTGGTGATGAGCCAAATTGCATAGCATAACAAATTGTTTAAACAAATCAGCTGCCCTAAGTTCCATCAAGTAACACACTGAATTCTCTAGACAAATATACCCGCAAGGCATTGTCCCGTAAAGTCCCAAACAATGAAAGATCAAAATGTCCATTTGTTATAACATGTTGATATAGGAGGCCCCATGCATGTAGAGCAGAGGCCACACTGTTGGTGAGGTTGTTTGATGTTTGAGCAGCAGACGTCTTTTTTATGTTTAGACAATGCCACCGGCAAATCTTCAGGGCCCGCTACCTAGAAACTCAAGCATCAATTATTAAAGGAAAGGCAGTGCTATTGCAGCACTGAGTCAAGAGGCGAGTTGTCAAACTACAAAATAGAATAATTAGATTAGAAAATTGAAGGAGCCCTAATTAGGAAGGGCTGTTGTAGCTAGCTGGAAGCCATAAGTTCCACCTGATATGTATGTGACGCACCTGTAGGCACCCGCAAACCTGAAGGTATATAACCAGGTGAAAGCGGTCCGAGTTAGGAGAACGGAGAATTCAGTCAGCCGGGCAGTCACTCGGTCGGGTCAGAAGAATCAGAGCGGCCAGAACGTAGGCAGAGCGGTTACAGAAGAGAAACCAGATAGAAGACAGAAGAGAAGCCAGATAGAAGACAGAAGAGAAGCCAGATAGAAGACAGAAGAGAAGCCAGATAGAAGAAGTAATGACTGGTCAGAGTTAGGCCGAGACTCCTGAGGAAGACAGAAGACAGAAGAAAGAAGAAGGAAGAAAGAAGAGAGAAGAAAGAAGCTCTAATCTTTCTCTAAGCTAAGCTCTAAGACTCTAAGCTAAGAAGAAGCTCTATCTTTCTTTCTCTCTAAGACTCTAAGCTAAGAAGACAAGAAGAAAAGCTCGCTTTAATCTTTCTCTCTAAAAATCTTTCTTTCCCTCTCTAAGCTCTAAGAAAGTAGAAGTAAAAGTAGTAAAAGCTTCACTCTGCCTCCGAGATTTCCTCCCGGGTTTCGGTACCAGGCAGCTTACAGAAAATCAAAGTTGATTTTTGTTCACACACATCGCTGGTTGAGCTTCTACAAACATAAGTTGGAAAAATATCATATTTAGAACAAAACAAAGAAAGACTGAGGGTAATTACTGCATTAAAGATAGATTAAAGAAAAGGTAAAGGCACTTTAGAGAAATAATTTGTTAGCTGGAACCCTTGAGTCTCTGTATACAGAGCAATCTTTTACCTGTTGAGATAATTGAAATTAATGAGCTATTAAACAAATGAAGTTAATAACAAATAAACAATCTTATGTCAAAACACCAAAATATCAGTTTATATAGCACTAGTCATATTGTTTGCTAAAGAGAAGTCCCAGGGACACCTATAAATCAAAATTGAAAGTACCTTCATTTATAAAATTATTTACCTAAATTGAATACTCTTAATCTAAAATGAATTAAAGTTATTTGGATCCATATATATATATATATATATATATTTTATTTTTTCATAAGTGCTTTGTTCTTTGTGACGTCACACTGGACAGACGAACAAACATACAAACATATATTTGTGATGTCACATTAACATGAAATGTAGACAAATATACAGACATAAAGACATGTATAAAAAGAAAAAAAAAATACAATTGTGTGCACACTAAAGAGAGATCTCCTCGTCCCGGCCGGGAGGAATGACACTTAAGTTGTGAAATATTTTGAAGGACTCTTTTGAGGGAATCATTCTATACCTTCATCTTGGTCCTCTTGATTTTGTACCTTTTTTATTAATCTTGATTCTTCAATAACTTCATCTTGATCATTTTGATGTGGTACCTGTTTTATTAATCTAGATGGTATCCATATTGGAGAGGATTCGTGTTTTGGAAAAACACAAACAGATCCTCTTCCCCAAATTAATACTGGATCTGGACCCTTCCATGTACCTGAAAGAACATCCTTCCAGTAAACCAAGGGTTTATGTTGTTGGTGTGGATTCCAATGTCTGTCTCCAGCAGAATAACCATTAGAGTCTAAAGTTAAAAAATTTAAGGTAAACAGGGCAACTGCCAATCTGTCCTTAGGACTTTTCCAATTTCCTTCTTTTTGTTTTAATAACATAATTTTCAGTGTGTGGTTTGCTCTTTCAATAATGCCCTGACCCTGAGGATTGTATGGGATGCCTGTTTTATGGGATATATTGAATTTTGCGCAAAACTGTTTGAAAGATAAGGACGTATATGCGGGGCCATTATCTGTTTTAAGCATTTTGGGGATGCCCAATGCAGCAAAAGCTTGCAAACAATGAGATGTAACATCTTTAACTTTTTCTCCAGAATGTAAGGAAGCAAAAATCATGCCTGAGCATGTATCTATGGTAACATGAATAAATCGCAATTTTCCAAAACTTGGCTCATGAGTAACATCCATCTGCCACAAATGATTGGGCATTAATCCTCTAGGGTTAACTCCGAAATGAGGATTGGGCAAATGTGTCATACAAGATTTACAAACTTTTACAATTGTTCTGGCTTGCTCCTTTGTGATTTTAAACCTACGTTGCAAGGTGGTACTGTTGACATGAAACTGGGAGTGAAATAAAGTAGCTTGTTGGAGCACTGAAAGTATAAATATTGTTTTTGTAAGTTCATCAGCATTTTGATTACCTTCATGGAGGGGACCAGGCAAATTAGTATGTGCTCTAATATGGCCTACGAATAGAGGTTCTTTTCTTGCCCACAAAAGTTTTTGTATTTGATAAAACAATTTAAAGGCTGGAGTATGAGGTGCTATTGGTCCTGCTAACTCTAATTTTGGGACGGCTTGTACAATATAGTGGCTATCTGAAAAAATGTTTACGGGCTGGTCCCATAAAATTTTCCAGAGCTCTTACCACAGCTTCCAATTCCACTAGTTGAGCTGATTTGTATGCAGTTATGTAAGTCATATTTTCTTTTTTAGTGACTACTGTAGCAGTACCATTTGAGGACCCATCTGTAAATACATTAAATGCCTTAGGAATAGGTTGATTTTTTATTACCTGTGGAAATATAATAGGATGATTAATACAAAAAGATAATATAGGGGACTTAGGAAGATGATTATCAAAATTTGTGGAAGTAGAGCATTTAGCTATAGCCCAATCATTATCATTGAAGCATAAATATTCAATCTGTGATGATGAATAGGGAGTAATAATAGTAGCAGGGTGAATGCCAAATATTTTAGTAGAAGTCTTAAGTCCTTGAAGAATAAGTTTAGCCACCATGGAGGTATAAGATTCAATTATACTTTTAGGAGAGACGGGCAAATGTATCCATAATAAAGGCCCTTGTTGCCAAAATACTCCTGTGGGTGTATATTGTGAAGAAATAATAATCAACATCAGCGGTTGAGTTAAATCAAATCTATCACAATGAGCTCCTTCGATGGCTTTTTCTACTAACTTTAAAGCTTTCCTAGCATCAGGAGTCAATGTTCGTGGTGAAGATGGATCAGGGTCTCCGCGAAGGATGTCAAATAAAGGTTTTAGTTGGCCAGTAGTGAGATTTAGTGTAGGGCGAAGCCAATTAATGTCTCCCAGTAGTTTTTGGAAATCATTGAGGGTGGTCAAATGTTCTTTATTTATTAGAATTTTTTGGGGTCTAACAAAAGTATCCATGATTTTAAATCCTAAGTATAATATGGGAAACCTGGTTTGAACTTTTTCTTCTGCTATATATAATCCATATTTTTTTAGATTTTCTACCACGTCACTGAATATATTAAATAAGATTTTTTGATTAGGGTGGGCCAATAAAATATCATCCATGTAATGTAGACACATGAGGTTTGGATATTTATTTTTAATGGGTTGGATAGCCTTGTCCACATATATTTGGCATATGGTGGGGCTATTAGCCATTCCCTGTGGTAAAACCTTCCATTGATATCTCTGATCAGGGCCATTATTGTTCATAGAAGGAACGGAAAAAGCAAACCTGGGGGCATCCAGAGGATGTAGGGGAATAGAAAAGAAGCAATCCTTTATATCAAGAGTAATAAGATGGAAATTTTTTGGAATAGCTACGGGACTAGGAAGTCCAGGTTGAGTAGGGCCCATGACTTGCATGGTTTTATTAATTTGTCTAAGATCATGTAACAATCGCCATTTTCCTGACTTTTTCTTGATCACAAATATGGGGGAATTCCAGGGAGAGGTGGAAGGTTCTATATGTCCTGCTTCGAATTGTTCCTGAACTAGTAGGTGGGCCGCTTGTAATTTCTCTTTAGATAGGGGCCACTGAGGGATCCACACTGGCTTATCAGAAAGCCATGGTATTTTCAAAATTATTTTCTCAGTGGCCCCGAAAAAAATATCTTTTTCCTTTATGATAATGATTACTTTTAGGGTTAAGATTACTCTGTACTTTTTGATAATGAGTTCTTTTATGGTTAAGATTACCCTGTAGGTTTTCACATTTAACATCTGCAGGCTTGGTTGCAAGGTATACTCCCATTTGTTGCAAAATATCTCTTCCCCATAAAGTAACCGGTAGATTAGGTAAAACATAAGGCTGAAATGTTCCTTTATGGCCTTCATCATCCTCCCATTTTAAAATTACCACACTTTTATCTGGGAGGTTATTATATCCCAAGCCTCTTAAACTGGTTGAAGCTTTTTACAGAGGCCAGTGCTTGGGCCATTGGCGTAAATTAATAATGGAAGAGTCAGCTCCAGTATCTATTAATCCCTCCATTTCTATTCCTTGGATTTTTATTTTACACATAGGCCTCCTTGAACAGTCTCGAACCCAGCAAGCCATGGGTCTTGAGTCAGTGGAACAAAATCCTCTATTGTTCCCTTCTTGAGGCATACCCATTTTAAATGAATTATGTAAATTGGGAAGGAGAAGCAACTGAGCAATTCTATCTCCTTGATTAACAGAACTTATACTTTGGGGTGAGCTAAGCATTATTTTTATTTCCCCTTTGTAGTCTGAGTTTATTACACCTGGGGTCACTTGCAAACCTAATAAGCTTTTAGGACTACGCCCGATAATAAGTCCTACAGTCCCTGAGGGAAGAGGTCCCCTGACTCCTGTGGGAATCAGTTGAACCCCCATTTCAGGTGTTAACACTATTCGGGCGGTGGAACAGAGGTCTAATCCTGCATTTCCTCTTGTTCCTCTGGCGAGGGAGTGGATGGGTAGTAGGGATTGTGTCGGGGAAGCATCTGAGTGGATGCTTGAGGATACTCCTTCTGCAATGCCCCGTACATTTGTGGGCCCCGGGGTATTGGGCCCCGTGCCCCGTTTTTTGAATTCCTGAACAAAGGATTTCCATGGATGTCAAATTTTGAATGGCATTTATTGGCCCAATGATTTCCCTTTTTACACCTGGGGCAGCGGCCTGGGGCACGATATGAGCTTGTCTTATTTCTCTTTTGGGATTTTGCCTAGAATAGCCTGATTGATTATGATAATTTTGCCTGGAATATCTTGATTGATTATAATGTCTACGTTTAGCCTTTGTGAAATTTCGAGGGGAAGCACCTCTCATTGAGGCTGCAATCACATTTCCTGTGACAAAGGCGTCATTTATATCTTTACATAGTTGTATATATACGGAAAGATCCTTTTTAGTTCTCCATGGCCTGATGGCTGCTTGGCACCATTTATTTGCATTTTCATAAGCTAATTGAACAACTAATGGCATAGCTTGGTCAACATCTGCAAACACACTACCTGCAGTTCTCAAAAGTCGATCAGCAAAGTCAGCATACGGCTCATTAGGTCCTTGAATCACTTTTGACAAGCTACCTTGTAGATCCCCAGGTCCTTGTACAGTTTTCCATGCCTCTAAGGCAGCTGTGTTTATCTGAGTATATACATCCGGGTCATAATCTGTTTGAGCCTGTAAGTCTGCGAATTGCCCTTCTCCTGTGAGCATGTCTATATTATAGTTTTCAAACCCTGCAGCCGCGTTTCTTTTAGCCGTTTCTATACAAAGTTCTTGGAATTGCGATCGCCAAACCAAGAATTGCCCCCCGCTTAATGTTGCTTTACATAGACTTTTCCAGTCTGAGGGGGTTAAGCTAAAGGTGTTAAGGGACTCCAGCATACTCAACGTGAAAGGAGCTTGGGGCCCATAAGTCATTACTGCCTCTTTGAGATTTTTTATTGTTTTGAAATCTACTGACTGATGGACACTCTGTCCATTTTTCTTTTCAAATGCTGGCGGTTCCCAATGTATCTGTGAGTTGTCCTCGAGAGCGCATAAGCGATCAGAAAGACTTTTTATTTCTGTTTCTAGGGTATGCAAATGCCTAGTAATACCCTTCATATTTTCTGTAATGGATTCCACCCATGGGGGAGTAGAGGACACAAGTGGCTCCTCTACCTGACCGTCCTTTTTCTCGGTCTTTTTTAGTTTCTTTTTCCTCATTTTCTCAGGATCACTTTTACTAGATTCCTCACCACTGCTAATTTCACTGACAGCAATATCCTGAGGCCCAGGTTCCAGTAAGAGCAAGTATCCTTCAGCTATCACCAATAACTCCCGAATAGCTTTAATAGCTTGGATTTTTGTCATTTTGGGGACTCTTCTAATGCTCTCTTTACTGGTCTCAATCGGCCCAGTGGAAGCTATGCTTTTTTGATCACTTTCACTTTTTTCTATATACTCCTCACTGAGAACAGAGTCAGGTATATCAAGGAGTCTTTGCATAGCCTCTATCACTTGGGATTCAGTTATATTCGAACCCATCTTTAGAGACCTTTCAGTTCTTACCTGTCCGCTCCGAAGTTCCCCGTACGAGCCGCCACCTGTTGCCGCCTGAAGCACTTGGAGCAACGGAGCCGCGGGAAGAACTTCAGAGGCAAACTGGAGACAAACAGCTTTTTATTCTTATAACTTTTCTCTCTGGTTCTAACAACGACTAACATGATACCCTGTCTCTAATAAAATACAAAAAGAGGCTGGGGATGTGGCCCAGTGGTGGAGTACCCCTGAGTTCAGTCCCTGGTACCAAAAAAGTTTTTTAAAAGATAATATAAATTTAATATTAAATGAAGCCAATAGTAACATCTTTTAAAATGTGTAACCTTTAAATTAGAAGACCTTTCAAATAATTTTGGTCTCAAGGTTTACATTTCAGTTAGACTTTAATTTATTTTGAATTTTAAATGAAGGTTTCTTCAGTGAAGAAGAGTTTTGGTGTTCTGCATACCTGGGTGTATGTGAGAGTCTTTGGGGACTGAACGGAGACTGGACATGCTGATTCCAGGTGACGAGGACTGGCCCCAGGACACAAGGGCTGTACCAGCCTTAAGTCAAAGGGGGCAATACAACACCATGTCCCTGAGGCCCCCAACCTCACCAACGTAAGGGAGCATTGGCAACAAGCCTGGGTAGGAAGGTCCAGATACACATGGTCTAGAAGGACGCTGGCTTTCTCCAGTGCACACCTGGAACCAGGGCATGTCAGGTCACCTGTGGAAAGCTGCGCTCCTGCATGTTCGCCAGGTCTCACTGAGTTATTAGCACCTCGCGTTTTGCTGAGGCTGGCTTTGAACTCGTGATCCTCCTGCCTCAGCCTCCGAGCAGCTGGGATTACAGGCGTGCGCCACTGCGCCTGGCAAGACCCACATTTTAAACACAGGGATCCTGGGCTGAGAGAGGGAGGAGCCTGCAGCCATCTGGAATCATGGCTGCTCTCGCCACCCACCGCCTCCCTCAGCTTCTGGTCCCGGGGCCTGTCCGTCTGCTCCAGCCGCTGGCCTGTCCTCCTCCAGCCCTGCCGTCCCTTCTGCAGCCAGAGCTGGCCCTTGAGCCCAGCCCCAGCCAGTTCTCCCCTGCCAGAGCGACGGGCACCTGCGGAGGTAGAGTGTGACCAGGCTGTAGACCAGGATCCCACAGAGGCAGCCGCAGCCCAGGCTCGTCACCACAGTGAGCAGCACCACCAAGGAGCCCGCGATGGAGAAGCCAGGGCGAGGCGGGGAACAGGCGCGGGTCCTGGGAGAGAGCGCCCGGGGTCAGGACCTCCACTCACTCCCCTTCACCCCTCCCTCGCTCACCCACATCTGTGCTTCAGAGATTCATCAGCTCTGCCTCGTGCAGAGCTCTGTCCCGGGGCAGGCAGCAGGCACCCAGCAGCAGGCAGAGCCACCCCTGCCCTCCCGCGGGAAGCGGAGAGGCCCAGTGTCATCACAGGCAGCCTCAGTGCTCCAGAGAGGAGGGACTAGAGAGCGACTTGAAGTCACCGAGTCACTGTAGGAATGTGCACTGGTCACCCTGTGTGCCTGACACCATGTTAAGCACTGGGGACAAATGACAAGCAAAAGAGCTCGCCAACCTCTGGAGCAGCAAGTCATGAATCAGAGGGGACGTGGTGCTGGCACGTCACAGGAGCCCAGCAAGCTGTGCGGTGTGACTGAGTGTCCAGCCCCATCCTGCAGCTGCTCGCAGCTGGCTCGGGGGTGACCGGGCTGGCAGCTGCTGTGCCCTTTCTTGCAGTCTCACTGCTGTGCGGGGACTCTGGCCGTCCTGGCACTGCAGATGGGGAAACTGAGTCTGGGAGCCTGAGCTCCTGCTCCTGCTTCGTGCAGATGGCGGGGCAGGGCCAGGGTTTGAACCCGGTCCTGAGACCCAGACTCCCTGCTGTGGCTGCCTCTTCCTCGGCTCTCTGGGCATGGCCGTCTCTCTCCTTGACACAGGCTGGGTGTGTGGAGCTGGAGAGCTGCTGCCCATCTTCCAGCTCAAGTTCCTGATTCCATGACAGGCACACAGTGGATGTGGCCAGCACGTGGCACGTGATCAGTAAATGTCCTCTGTCCCCAGGATCCTCCTGGCCTGATGTGAGGAGTCTGGAGCATCCAGAGGAGGCAGCTTTGGACCTGGACTCTGAGGACAGGAGGCCTCCGCCCAGGAGCCATGAGCATGGCGGGGCACGGCCTAGGCAAGGCAGGGAGGGGACACCTGGAGAGGGTGGCCTGGGAGGGCTGCCCCACTCACGGGGAGGCTGGATCCTGGCGTCGCTGTACAAGGCCAGCCGGGTCGCCGGGTTCTCTGCGATGCAGCGGTAACTGCCCCCCTGCTCCCAGGCCACGATGGAGAAGTTCAGCGCAGCGTCCCAGCTCAGCAGGGAACCGCTGTGGAGCCAGCGGCACTTGGGACTTGGGCTGGAATAGCAAGAGCACTGCAGCTCCACCCGGGAGCCCGTCCCAGCAGTCAGGGCGCCGGGGTAGCCCTCGAGGTTGGTCGACAGAGTCACGTAGTCAGGCCCATCTGCAGAGACAGGGAGGGGACCTGCAGCCACGCCTCTGGCCCCTTGTGTCTCCTCCTGTTTCCTGAATCCCCATGAAGCCCTCCCCAGCAGGAGGTGCCCCCACTTGTGCCCCAAGCTGGCCAGGGAACCCCCTCCCACCACGCAGGGGAGCCGCGTCAGTGACCTCAGGAACAGTGGCAGTGTCTGCCACCATCCGCCCTGTGGGGCCCCTCATGTCCAGTGAGATGGCCTCAGGTGAGAGCACATGGGTTGGTGGCCGCAGGCCAGGGAGTGTGCTGGTCGCCACACCTTCACACGCTGCTGAACCCCCACGACTCATGGGGCCAGTTCCAGTCATGACCCATTCACAGATGAAAATGGGACTCAGAGGCGAGGACTCGGGGCCTGCGTGCCTGCGGACACAGCGTCAGGCAAGTCTGGGGCCCGGAAGCCATCGCCCGAGTCCCCGCAGCCCCGTGTCCTGGTCTTGGTTCCAAACCTCCGACCCGTAAAGGGCCACGTGGAGGGAGAAACTGCCTGTCCAGGGACTTCAGCTTCCTCAAATGGTGCCACGACCTACACCTTAGGAAATACGGGGACCACAGAGTAGCTCCAGTGGAGATGTGAATGCCATTTTAGACGTGTGACTTTTTTTTAGATTTTTTTTTCAGTTGTAGGTGGACACAATACCTTTATTTTATTCATTTATTTTTTATCTGGTGCTGAGGATGGAGCCCAGTGCTTCACACGTGCTAGGCAAAGGCTCTACCACTGAGCTACAGCCCTGGCCCAGATGTGTGATTGTTGTTATTATTATTACTATTATTATATCATGTTTTAAGTTGAAAAATGTGGGAAGCTCTGGAGAAGCATCCTGGATACAGTCAAGTTTCCAAGTGTGGGCGTGGTTGCAAGTCCCAGTATTTGATTGACAAGAGCTGTGTGGGAAGGTGAGGTGCGGGGCCATGAACTTGCCTTGGTGGGCAGCTGAAGCTTCCACAAAGGACGAAGGGTGCGTGAAGTTCAAGGGGAAGGTTTCCTTTTCAGAGCCTCACACGCTGGGCACGGCTCCCCCTGGACCACCCCCTCTGCCTGGGTGTTTCAAGGAGGCTTCCTTGATTTAACAGGCGCGCTCAGGTCAGGGGAGTAAGGGGCCCTGGAGGGGGTTGGGGAGTTCAGGAGATGCAGGGGAGGGGGAGCACGGAGCTCCAGGGAAACGAGGGCTTGGGAAGCGTCACCCACTGAATCCTGTCACCTGATCAATCTGAGAAACGCCTGCTGTGAGCAGCCCCCTCTGCACAAAAGCCAGACCTCAGTGAACACCACGGCCATCTCTAACCTCAGAAATGGGGACAAGGGTCCCCTTTTAAAACCAAGAGCAGCATGGTGCTGTGTGGTGGGGGGGACAGTGCCAGATCCAGAGCTGAAGATCTGGAGTTGAGACTCGAACCCGGACCAAGCAGGTGCGGGCTGGCCCACGGCGGGCCCGCTCTCCTGTTCTGCCTGCCTCCTGGCCTCGTCCCAGGAAGGCCTTGCCCCTGGCCTCTCGCCCACCACCCAGACCACTCACAGGCCACCGTCAGGGAGACGGTGTCACTCTTCTGAAGAATCTCTGGGAAGCTCTGGAACCTCTGTATGACACACTGAAGAGTCCTGTCGTGGCGGCTGACCCTGAGGATGCGTCCTGCCGTCTGGGGAGATCGCTATGCGGTCACTGGCCGAGATGGGCACGCTGTTCCGGTACCACTTGATGTTGGAGACGTCGGTGTGGCATTCGGCAGCCACGGAATCCAAGCTCTCCACCACGGAGCTGGCGCTGGCCGAGATGACCGGTGGGGGCCCCAACTCTGGGTGAAGCAGGAGGAGAGGGCGAGGTGTGGGGTCTGCCTCCCCAAGCTCTGCTCCTCCAGGGGGCTTGGGGCATGTGGAAGAGAAGCCGAGAGCCGAGAGGGTCGGAGGAGCAGGGAGCGGGCACCAGGCTGCCCAGGTGGGCCCTTGCCTGGGCCACTGCTGCCCATCAGCTGCAATGTGGTGAGCTCTTGGCATCACCACGGGGACTAAAATTTTCTGCACCCCAAACCAGGAGCCCTCATCCGAGGAGCCAGGAGAGATGGCGTCTGGACCCCCACACGGGCTCCCGTTATCTGGTCCCTCACTTTACAAATGCTCCCTCCAGCCTACAGCAGACCATGGTAGGTGTGTCCCCATGCTACGGAGGAGGACACCCAGGTCACAGAGAGAAGACACCTGGTCAGGCTGTGCAGCCACCACGTCAGAGGCCAGCAGAGGCCTTCCTGTCCCCAACATGGACATTCTCCTCCCCTGGCCCTGGGCAGCCCCTGGAGCTGTCTGAGGGCCCCTGGGTTAAGCTCTGGGAAATGTCCAGCCCTGAAGGCGGGAGGGGCTGATGGCCTGTGTCTCACCTGTAGGTAGGTGAGGGACGACACTCCTGTCACTGCCTTCTGTCTACAAGATTCCCTCTCAGCCAACTAGAGGGAGATACCAACTGACCCTAAAGCCACGATGAGCAATGCCCGTGGACAGAGCCACATGGCAGATAACAGCAGTGGCTTCTAGGACCCCAGGGCCTCTGCTCAGCAGCCACAAGGAAGCAAATCCAGTCCTCAGCCCGCAAGAGCCTGGAGCCGCCTCTCCCCCCGCTAAGCCTCCACATGAGAGCAGCGCTGGCCAGAGTCCTGGGAGACACAGAGCAGGACACTCCGCTGAGCCGCGCCTGGACCTCGGCCACAGGAGCCCTGGGAGAATGCAGGTGGCTTCAGGCAGCTGGCCTGTGGCTCTGTGTTATGCAGCAGTGGAAAAGCCACAATGACACCAGAGCCCCGGAGGTGGCGAGCAGCCCTGTCTCAGGAGGAGCTGGGAGGTGTGGAGCGGCCCTGTCTGCAGGAGGAGCTGGGAGGTGTGGAGCAGCCCTGTCTCAGGAGGAGCTGGGAGGTGTGGAGCGGCCCTGTCTCAGGAGGAGCTGGGAGGTGTGGAGCGGCCCTGTCTCAGGAGGAGCTGAGAGGTGTGGAGCGGCCCTGTCTTAGGAGGAGCTGGGAGGTGTGGAGCAGCCATGTCTGCAGGAGGAGCTGGGAGGTGTGGAGCAGCCCTGTCTCAGGAGGAGCTGGGAGGTGTGGAGCGGCCCTGTCTGCAGGATAAGCTGGGAGGTGTGGAGCGGCCCTGTCTCAGGAGGAGCTGGGAGGTGTGGAGTGGCCCTGTCTTCAGGAGGAGCTGGGAGGTGTGGAGCGGCCCTGTCTTCAGGAGGAGCTAGGAGGTGTGGAGTGGCCCTGTCTTCAGGAGGAGCTGGGAGGTGTGGAGTGGCCCTGTCTGCAGGAGGAGCTGGGAGGTGTGGAGCGGCCCTGTCTCAGGAGGAGCTGGGAGGTGTGGAGTGGCCCTGTCTGCAGGAGGAGCTGGGCAGCCATCGCCAAGGCTCCCCATGCCGTGCCGTCTGGAGACACTCAGACTGCATGATCTCCAAGGAGTCCCCTCCCAGAGCTGTGGGGTCCAGCTCCCTCTGGGCTGGGCAAAGGGGCACCTGCCACTCACCTAGAATCTCCAGCCAGGCGGTGGCTCTTTGGGTCCCATTGCCAGTGTCCACCCGAACCGTGTAGTTCCCTGTGTCATTTAAGGTGCACCTTCTGAAGGCCAGGTAGCCTTTCTGGTCACTGTCACCAGGCTGCTGTACAAGGGCCCGGGCACCTTGGAATCCGGGGGCCTGAAGCTGATGATCGTGGATTCCGCGGTGTCCTCCGCGCCCCGGCACCAGCTGTACTCCTGAACGTCCGTGGGCGCGTTCTCCAGGGCCAGGACATTCCTGTGTCCTTCAACCGCCTCGAGGGAGTCTGGGCTGATGAAGAGATGACCGGAGGCCTGGCAGAGCCCACGGGCCAGCAGGCTGGCTGCCACAGGTGGAAGAAGGGGAGAGAGTGAGCCCCGAGCCCCCAGGGAGGGACCCCAGGAACGCTGAGTGCGAGTTGGGAGCGACCCCAGGCCTGGCCCTGCCTCTCCCCTCCCGTGGCCGCGGCTGGTCTACTATTTCCTTTATCACCTTCAGCTGCTGTTCCCCTTTGTCACTCAGTCCCCGTCCATCCTCACAGGACCCTCCCGTGGACCTTAGGAAAACCCAAGTCGTGACCCTGCTGTCACCTGCTCAGGGCCCTCTGTGGCTCCCAGTGTCCTCACGACAACGTCTGACTCAGCACCTTCAGGACATTCCCAGCAAGAGCTGATGGAGACCCCCTCCTGTGGGCCACACCGCCCTCCCCCTGACGCACGCAGTCCTCCTGTGTTCAGTGTTCAGAAGACGTGGCTCCAGGCTCTGTGCCCATCACAGGAGGAGCTCCCTGGCTGCACCCGCCCTCCCAGCGCCAGCTTGGCACCCGCTGTGCCCTTCCTGACACCACACCTGCCCCCAGCTTCACCTCTCCTCTGGGCCCTGCTGTCGCCTCCCCCAGCCTGGGTCAGAGCCCCCGCCAGGCTTCCCCACCTCCTGGGCTGCCCTCACCCCGGGCCCGGGTTATGAGAGCCTGATGACAGTCCCCATCTCACCTGGGCCTGGAGCTCCAGGGAGGGCGGGGCCAGATCGTCTCGCTCAGCCCTGAGTCCGCAGCACCCTGAGTGGGACCCGGGTGCTGGGCAGGGCTGCCTGGGTGGTAGTTACCCTCTGAGACGGTCTACACTCGTCCAGATTCTCTGGAGTGGTGTGAACGGGGCGGGGCCTTCACCACCAATGACACGGGCAGGGGTCCTCTGCTCTGTGCAGCCCCCACCTTGGCTGTGGGAAGAGGCACAGGTGCCTGAGACCCTGGCTCCAGGCCTGGGGGCGCTGGACATGTTCAGGGACGGCACTTGTGGCTGCCAGGACGGATGACAGTCGTACACGCTGGGCCCCGAGGGTCCTGGGAAAGAGGGGGCTGGGCTGGGGTCCACCTGGGAGGTGGGGCAGGGCCAGGCAGACAGGCGCCCAGGGAGAGGTGGGGGCAGGTGGCAGGTAGTCCAGGTTCACGGCTCTGTGGTGGCCGGGACTGAGAGCTGCGTGTGTCCCCGGGGCTGCCTGTGCCTGTGCACGCGTCCTGCGGGCTGTGTGGTCTGTGGGGTGTGTCTGTGGCGAGGTGTGCCCAGGCTGTGAGCCCAGGAGAGTCCTGTGAGGTCCTCCCTGTCCCTCCGTCCTGGGCTGTGCCCTGCATGGGGAGGTGTCTGGCTCCTGGCCACCTGAGTCCCCAGCTGACCATCCTGGTCCTGGAAAACAGGCGTGTTCCCGCTTACCCACAAGGAAGAGGGGCCTCCAGGGGCCGAGCCTGGGCAGGGAAGGGTCCATGAGCTGCCTGGGTCCCCAGGAAGAGGCTCCCTGCGCAGCCGCAGCCTCCTCTCCTTCCTGACCTGCGTCCTCTGGGAGGTGCTCTGTCCCTCCTCTCCTCCGGAGCTGGCCTCCCCAGGTGAGTCTGCCCTGCAGGGCAGGAGTGGGGAGGAGGCGGTCCTGGTCTTCATGTATCCACAGTGATGTAAGAAATGCTTCTCCCAGGGAAAGCCCCACCTCTGTCCCCATCAACAGCTGCTTAGCATGTTTGGCAACACAAAATGGCAATTATATACAATGTAAAAGTGTTCTCTCTTTGGTTCCCATTTTTTCCTGGACAATGTACCCTGTCAGAGATGGATTGTCTAGACGTTCTTAGCCATTCTTTAACTTGTACTCAATGAGGGACATTTTGGCCAACTCTTTTCTGCTTGTGATTTCAGATCTCATGACGTTTGTTTATGGTTTTGAATCATAGCAACAGTCTCTTATGCTTTTCTATGGCTTTGGACTATAAAAGGTGTACTCAAATCCCTGGAGGGGATCGAAGGGTGTAGGTAGACTTGCAGCCTATTCCTTGGCCCAGAAGCTGGTGGATCCAGACCACGAAATGGTGAATAAAGTTTCTGTCTTCTGGTTTAAGTTGACTTGGTGATTTATGCAATCTCTCCTTAACATCATTACTAAATGCAAAGAGGTGATAAGTATAACAGCTAGTCATATTTAGTGTGTAAGGGACACATATCTGTGATGAGAGTGAGTCTGCCTCTAACAGGTTGAGGAACTGTGAATCGTTATTCATTTCTTCTGACCAATGATAAACTTGAACGCTGATCCAGAACCGTCGCTGAAAAGCCTTTAGCTGAGCTCCTCTCAGAAACCGGACCCATGCTCCAAATCAATCATTTAATTGATGTTTTTACTTGCTAAGATCCAGATGCAAGCTTGGCTTACATTTTTGAGAAAACAAGTGAACAGCTCAATTCTTCTCCAAAATGCTTGGCTCCAGTCTAAACAGGAGGAAAGTGTCAGGAAACTCCAGTAGAGGCGGGTCCTGCAAAACACCTGCCCCTGCAGCTCAGCGTCACCCAGGCCAGCAAAGCCCAGGGAAGCCAGGGCAGAAAGCTAAAGGCGATGAGGCGTCCTGGGCGGGGCCAGGGAGGAGAGCAGTGGGAAACACAAATACACAATGGACCTGACTCATGGGTAAGGGACCACTAATGATTGATTCATTGTAACACATGTAGCATAGCAAAGTAAGGTGTCCATCACAAGGGAACGGGGCGGGGCGGGTCATGTTTGCGGGTGGGAACGCTCTGCGGCTTCCCTGCCTTCTGAGATCTAAAAGGGCTTGAAGACGAGTCTACTGTGTCTTGAGTTAGATGTATTTTAAGCTGCTTCCTAAAACATAAAAGTGTAGATACTGACGGGTACCACGTGCTGTTCCAGCCCCTGAAAAGGCTGCATCCTGTTGGAGTCAGGTCAAACTCAGCTGCTCCAACATCCATTGCCTGTTTCTGGTGAGAACGCGCAAGTCCTGGTGCCCGGTGTCGGAAACGCGCAGCCCCGTGTTTGTCCTCCTGCGCAGGCGCACGCAAGAGCTGCCCGCTCCCCACCCCACCCTGCGCCCTCCCGCCCCTCCCTTCCCCTCCCATGCAGCCCCCTCCTACTCTGGACTTGAGGTGGATCAATGTTCAACATTCCACACGAGAGTGGATGTATTCATAAAAGCAATAATTTAAAAAAATAGGGGAAACTGGGGAAATACTTTATTTTTTGAAAGCAGAGCAAAGTAACAGGTAAAAGGGGGGTCGGATCTGAGGAGAATAGAGGGAAGGTCAGTGGAGCAGAAGGAGAGGGGAGGGAGGAGGGACGGGAAAGGGGAGGAAAAGCGCGAGGAATGTGGCAAAATTACTCTTCATGTGTCTGTAAACATCCCACAGCGAATTCCATCTTTATGTACATCTACAAAGCATCAATTCAAGACAAATAAATGTTTAGGAAAAAACCAACAAGTAATGAAGGCTTACCTGTAACACAGGGCTCATCTGATGTGTTTTTTTTTTGTTTGTTTTGTTTTGTTGTACCAGCTTCACTGAGATTGACTTCAGATGTCACATAAGTCATCCTGTATACATGGGTGTACACACTGGTGTAAATAATTCATCAATTGTGATGGCACACGCCTGTAATCCAGCAGCTCAGGAGACTGAGGCAGGAGGACCACAATTTCAAAGCTACCCTCAAAAACTTAGTGAGGCTCTAGGAGACTTACCAGACCCTGTGTCAATATGAAAAATAAAAAGGCCTGGGGATGTGGCTCAGGGGTAAAGCGCCCAGGTTCAATCCCTAGTACTTGAAAAGATACAATTTAGTGTTTTCATTATGTCCACCAAGTTGTGCAACCATCACCACAACTGATTTTAGTACCCCTCTAAGCACCCAAAAAAGAAACTCTGCACTCTAGACACCCCCACCACGCACCCAGCCCCTGCAAACACTGATTTACACTCTTGCTACCCTGCATATGTAAGTAGACTTTATGGATATAGGTATGAAATAAACATAAATATTATGTAGATCTGTAGAGAAATAAAGTAGACGAGTTACTTATGCACATATATGTGTGGTTTCCCACACGCCATGAGTGTGTGTACACACTCCACGTGTCTGCACGGTGTGCCTATATTTATTTGTATGGGTAGACATATTTTTTTCCAAGGCAGCTCAATTGTAGAGAAAAATGTAACCCATTTTTCTCCTCTAGTTATTAGAGCTATGACAAGGTGCCGTGGGTCATGCCTGTAATCCCAGCGTCTCCAGAGGCCGAGGCAAGAGGATCTTGAATTCAAAGCCAGCCTCAGCAAAAAGCGAGGCACCAAACAACTCAGTGAGACCCTGTCTCTAAAAATAAAATACAAAATAGGGCTGGAGATGTGGCTCGTGGTCAAGTGCCCCTGAGTTCAATCCCCATTACCCCCAAAACAAACAAACAAACAGCAACAGGCATCTTCCACTCACTGCCCCACCCGCCCTTGAGAGGGCACAGGACAGTCCTTTGTAGTATTTGCACATCTGCACCTCACACCCGGAGAGAATCCCTGTGCCCACTCCCCAATCCCTCCCTCCATCTCCCAGCCCTAGTGACCACTGCCATAGGTTCCATCTCTACGGCTTTGTCTGTTCTGGATTTCTAATAAAAGTGGAGACATAGGATACGTGGCTTTTGGTGGCTGGGCCTGGCTGGGACGGAACCCAGGGAAGGAAGTCCTTGCGCATGCGCGCCAGGCAGCACTCCTGCAGAGCCGCGCAGTGGCCCCCAGGAGGTTCTCAGTCTGTGGGTGAGGTAGCTCTTTGTTTCAATGGAGAGAGGGACTGGCATTGAAGAGTTTGACCAGCAGCTGCACAGCTGCGTGTGTAGTTTATTGTCCACCATGTCACAGAGTTTATTCCTAACAACAACGGAGCTGTTTTCCTACCCATCTGGCCAGGTATTAAATAACTATGATGTGCACGAAACCCAAACTCAGGGTCTTTCTGCTGACACATTGTCCTTTTTTTTCTGGACAAGACCTAGAAGATTCCTAGAGCCTCCACAGCCTGACTCAGCCTCTACTCTGCATTAATTCCCGAGGCTGCCTTAACAAAACACCGCAAACTGCGTGTCTGAAAACAGCAGAAACGAGTTTCCTCACAGCTCTGGAGGCCAGAAGAGAGAAGTCCAGGTGAGGCAGGTTTGGTTCCTTCTGGGCTAAGGTGGAGACGCTGCTCCAGGCTCTGCTCCTGGGGCTGCGTAGCCCTTGTGGTCTGCAGCGTGCAGGCGCTCTCTGCTGCCTCCTGTGCCTCTCCTCTTCCTTTAAGGACAACAGATGCATTGCACTAGCAGACACCCTAGTGACTTCTTCTTAACTTGATGACAACTGCAAAGACCCTGTTACCAAGCAAGGAAGGTTTAAACCAGTGAATACTAAATACGGGGGTTGGCCGAGTTTCCTACTGTCCACCAGCTTCAGCTCTCCCTTCAGTAAATAAGTAACAGCATCTTCATAATAGAGCTGACGTGACTCAGGGAGGTTAACAAGCAGTTGATCCGTTGCTGTCATTAGCCTCTGCGATAAGCAATTGCTATCAGATATTTTGAAATGTGGAATGAGGAAAGGAGGCTCAGGAAATGTGCACAGGATGAATGGGTGAATGGATCACTACTGTGCCATGTCCTGGTCCCCTCCTGAAGCCTCTCTCCTTCTCCCAGTTCCTCCAACCTGCTCTCACTCTCTTCCAGCTCTACTCAAGGTCTCTATATTAGACCATTTCCTGAGGCTGTAGCAAAGTACCTGACACTGGATACTTCATAATGAAAAAGGGTTCTGTAGCTCACAGCTTTGACAGCTGAAAGTCTAGGATTGTGTGACCTCATCTATTTGACCCTGGTGAGGGCCTTCTGGCTACATGACACCATGGTCCCTCTTTTTTATAATGACCTTGTTTTATGAGAACCAACTGGGGTCCTATGAGAACTACATTCACCCCTTCTGAGCGTGATGCCCCAGGACCTATCACATCCCACTAGTCCCCACCCCCTCCAAACACGGCCACTCTGGGGACAGGCTGCCCACACATGACCATGTGGCTGTGCTGAAACCATATCCAAACCCCAGCTCTTCCCAGTGGAGTCCTCTCCCCACACAGCCCCAGGGGATCAGCCTGTGGAGGAGGAGCAGCAGGGCCCCTCCAGACGCTGTGGGCAGCCATCTGGGCAGCCCTAGCTCAGGCACGAGCTGACTATGAAATTGGCCATGGCGGAGAAGCCCTTCCTGGGGCCCGCGCCTTCCACGATCACGCCCAGGCTCGGGGCAGAGGATTGCGCTGTGAGGATGGAGGGAGGCAGGACCTCCTCTCCCTGGCAGTGGACGGAGCCGTGCACCGGGGGTCTGTCTGCTGAGGCCTCTTGGTCCCCGCTGGCACTGCTCACAGTGGCCTCCCGTGGTGGAGGGCCAGGTGGTTCTCTCCTACAGGACAGGAATCCCTTCAGGAGGGCTCCAGTCTCAGGACCTAATGGCCTCCAAGGCCCCAGCCCTGATCCCCATCACCTCAGGGGTCAGGACCTCAGCACATGGACAGGGCAGGTGACAGGGACCTTCCTCTCATGGCATCTCAGCAGCTATCAACAGCCGCAGGTGTGGGCTCGTGGGGTCAGCCAGGGTGACCACGTGCGGCAGGGCAGGTGTGGGCTCGTGGGGTCAGCCTGACCACCTGCGGCAGGGCAGGTGTGGGCTCGTGGGGGTGTGGGCAGCCTGACCACCTGCGGGAGGGCAGGTGTGGGCTCGTGGGGTCAGCCTGACCACCTGCGGCAGAGCAGGTGCTGGGAGGAGAGAAACCAGAGAGCCCTGCAGGCGGGTGGCACACCCTGGGGAGAAGGGCAGGTGGGCAGGAGGAGGCGGGAAAGAGCAGAGCCCCGCCCCAGCTCTGCCCCGTGGCCACGTCACCGCCCACGGCAGGCTCTGTCTCTGGGCATTTCCCACAGTCCCCTGAGAGGACAGCCCACGTCCCGTCTGAGGCGAGGCCACGTCCACAGCTGTACTGCTCGTCACCTGCGACTTGTCTGAGCCCGGCCTGGGGAGCCCTCGAGGGCATGGACGGAGCTGGCCCCGTGGGCGCTGACCCCAGCAGAGCAGGAGCCTGTGTTCCCTGGAGAGTGAGGAGCGGTGGCCGCCTCCACAGTCACCAGGACCTGCCCGCCTTCTGTGCCCCAGACGCCCACACCTGGGGCACACACTGCCTCTAGGGTTTGTCACCATGGTGTTGGTGACCCTGCTGACCTGATGGTGGCCTGCTCTCTGCAGTCTCAGTAGGCCGCATCTCTGGCCTCCACCCACCAGGGGGCAGTGGCCCGCCATGGCCCAGTCAGATACCAGGCAGTGCCTGCAGACCTGGCAGGGGTCCCTGAGGGGTGGTTTTGAGCAAGGTTGTGAAACACAGCTTGGGTCACACTGTGACTCCCTCAGGCCAACCCAGGAAGGGACTACTTGGTGGTGCAAACTGAGGGATGGAGCAGCACCTCAGCCTGGGCACAAGCTCTCTTAGACATGGGGTTCCCATCTCTTGTGCCCCAGAGGCCCTCAGAGGTCCCTGTCTGACCCAGAGGCAGGACGCACATGGGCAGTCCTGGAGGAACGCTGGGGCGCTGCACACATGCCCGTCCAGGCCCTGGTCGTCCAGGGCAGCCCAGGGAAGGGGCAGGCGGGACCCCTGGGTCTCCAGGCCCTGGACGTGGGGTTTCCGTCCACTCTGTGCAGAGGGCAAGCTCCCACAGAGAGCAGGCCCCGAGTTCCTCTTCTGTCAGTGCCCAGGTCTGGCCCTTCGCAGTTTCTGTGGGTCGAGCCAGCTTCCTGGCACGTGCTGTAGCTGCTGCGCTCAGTCCCAGGCGCCCAGGAGCCCTCTGCCTCCCTGATGCTGCCGCTGCTCCTGCTGTCCCTGCTGTGGGCAGTGGGGGTTGGGGGCGTGGAGAGGGGCCAGGGAGGGGGCGCAGTGGAGACCCTCAGCTTCCCCGTGGTGCCTGGCTCAGGATCCGGGGTACAGGCTGGATGTGCCACAGTCCGTGAGGGTGCAGGAGGGGCTGTGTGTCCTGGTGCCCTGCAGCTTCTCCTACCCTGGCTCAGGGACTGGCCCCGTCTCTGGCTACTGGTTCCGAGCATGGGCCAATACAAACCACGATTCTCCTGTGGCCACCAACAACCCTGATCGGAAAGTTCTGGAGGAGACCCAGGGCCGGTTCCACCTCCTCGGGGACCCAGGAACCAACACCTGCTCCCTGAGCATCAGAGACGCCCAGAGCAGGGACAGCGGCTTGTACTTCTTCCGGATGGAGCAAGGAAATACCGGGTGGAATCACTGTGCAAAGCAAGTCTCAGTGCAGGTGACAGGTAAGGCTCCAGCTCCAGGGCAGCCTCAGGGAGGTCACAGGGCAGCGGGGCAGGGCTGGGTGGGGACCCCGCCCTGGGGAAGGTTGTGGTCAAGCACTAGGGGCTCAGGGAGCTGCTGGGGCACAGCCCGAGCTTCTCTCAGGCCCCTCCTCCCGCCCTCCCTCCTGACCCTGCCTGTCCCCCTCTGCTCGCCAGCCCTGACCCACACCCCTGACATCCTCATCCCTGGGACCCTGGAGTCTGGCCGTCCCAGCAACCTGACCTGCTCTGTGCCCTGGGCCTGTGACCAGTCAACGCCCCCCACCTTCTCCTGGGAGGGGGCCTCTGTGTCCTCCCTGGGCCCCAACATCAAACACTCCTCAGTGCTCACCCTCACCCCGCGGCCCCAGGACCACGGCACCAACCTCACCTGTCAGGTGAAGTTTCCCTGGAGCTGGTGTGACCACAGAGAGAACCATCGAGCTCAATGTCACCTGTGAGTGATGGGCCAGGACACCTGGGTCCCTGGGGGCATGAGGGGCAGGGAGGAAGGCTTGTGTCCCAGGCTATGGGACACTGTGGCCATGTCGTGGGGGCTTGGTTAAGTCAGGTCCTGGTCTGTGGTTTCCGGGGTGGTAGTGGAGCGTGCTGCCTTATCTCACCCTTCAATTCAACTAAAAGGGGAAGCAGACCCTGTCGTCCTGTCCAAGGTGTTGCAGAGAACTCTGCAGTGAGGGTCTCCCCAGGAGCCAGCCCAGGCATGGAGGGGCCTCGCTGGGGCAGGGGACCAGGGCTTCTTCACCTCATGGAAGTGCTGGGTCCCCTCATTATGGACTCACCTGGTGACAGAGCCTCTTGTTTGGGGGGACCCAGTGACCCCTGCCCACCCTCAGCCCCACAGCTGCTTGAGCTCCTTGTCCCTAGGAGCTCAGGACCTGCTCACCAGTGAGCAACACCCCAGTCCTGGAAGAACCATTTTGATCTTTGCCCATGTCGGGTAGATGTCATGTCTCTGTGTGGTTTTAAATTTACATTCATACACTTTTATTGAGATGGAATCCATCCAGGGTCAAACACAAGATGTGGGTGGCATTTCCTGCCTGTGCAGTGGTGCACACCCACAACCTCGGTGACCACTCTCATCACCCAGAAGGAAACCCTGCACCCACGAAGCAGGCCTCCTCCTCTGGGGGACACTAACCTGACCTTGTCCCTGTGGATCTGCTCTCTGGACGCTGCGTAGAAGTGGAGTCACACAGAAGTCCTGGCCTCACTCACAGACGGTGACTTTCAGGTGCATCCTGTAACATGGGGGAGCTCCTCATCCCTTCCTGAGTGTCGCGTGTCCACTGTTGGGCAAGACCACGTTTGCCCTCTCCTCTCCAGTTGATGGGCAGGAGGCTGCTCCCTCCTTAGGCCATTATGGACACTTGCTGGGAGGGCTGGCGCACAGGTTTCCCTCTGAGCAAAGGATTCCGAGTTCCTTTGGGAATCACCCAGGAGTGGAGCCACCAAGGCTCTCGTAACTGTGTGACTGTGTCAGAACGCGCAGCCCCTCCCCCAGCGCCACTCTAAATTCCCACCAGCATTGCACACGCGTTCTCAATTCTCCACTCTCTTCCCAACACTGGTGTTTTCCTTTGTGCCAAGACTGTGCTCTGTTAGTGGTGTGCAGGGGACGCTCACTGCAGCTTTGATTGGCAGGAAGGTACCCCAGTGAAGGTGACGGGAACATTCTCGTGTGCGTGCTGGTCATTGGATAGGTCTTCTTCAGGGGTGGTGTTTTCAGATCCTGGGACCCTGCTTTAGAGTGGTTTCTCCAGTTGGGGTTCTTGGTCACTGGAGCTGTAGGAGGGTTTTTCACACGTGCTGGACAGTGACCCTGTCCCCCCCTGACCCTTCTGATTGGCAACTCTGTGCTCCAGGTCTGTGTGTTGTCTTTTCACTTTCTTGACGGTGTCGATCGATTAGCAAGAGTTCACTGGGACAATGAGAAAGGTCTGTTTTCTGTGTCCTGCTGCTGGGCAGTCAGGGCCTGGGTGGGGTGTGGCCTGGGCTGAGGGGCCCCACACCTGGGGGTGGAGGAAGGCCTGGAGAGCCACGTCCACAGCCTGGTGTGGGAGGAGGGAAGAGGGGAGTGGTTTAGCAGGTGACTCTGGCCTTGACCATTTTTCTGCAGGTAAATATGGGCCCATGGCCTGAGTGGTCCTGGTGGTCATCGGGGAGGTGGCTGTCAAGGTCCTGGTCCTCAGCCTCGGCCTCATCCTGCTCAGGTCAGCGCTGCCCAGGGATGGAGAGGAGGCGTGGGCAGGGCAGGCGTCTGGTGCTGAATCCCAGAGTCACACTGCTAGGGACCAATGGGGTCAGATTGGTGGGTCTGGGCAGGGGCTGAGGACTCTGCCTGGGCCTGGGCCATCGCTGTCTGTCCCCAGTTCTGGCACAATGTTGGGAGAAGTGGGTCTCATGAAGGAGTCTCAGACCAGGCCTCCTCGGCCACCATCACTCACCTCTCACCCCTGACAGGGCACAGGGCAGGCGGCCACTGCCCAGTGCACCTGAGCTGCCTGGCTGAAGGCCCTGGTCTCCTCCCTCAGAGTGAGGTCCCAGAGGACGAGGGCAGCGAGGCCAGCCATGGGCGTGGAGCGTGGAAACAGTGTCCCAGATTAGTCCAGGTCAGTGACGCAGCGTCTCAGCCTCCCTCATGCCCAGGGACCCCTCCCCAATGATGGCAGCAGATTGGCCAGCTCCCCATGGCCATGGGTGAGCGTCTGTCCCTGTCCTGAAGCCCACCTTTCCTGCTGGGGTCCTGGTGGCTCCTGGTCAGGCCCCGTCTCTACAGCAGAGCCAGGTGTGGTCCCCGACCTCGACCTTGCTGTGCCTCCTGCTGCCCTCAGTCACCACCTGCCTTCTTTCCTCCTAAGCCTGGCCTCCCTGATGGCTGTCCACCTGACCCTGGTCACTCCTGGTCCTCGTCTCCCCTGCTCACTGGGTCTGCTCAGCTCCTGCCATCTGTCCCAGCACCAGCCTCCAGCATGTGCCCACTCCCTCCACGGCTTGATCAGCTGCGTGTCCCCTCCATGGACAGTGACAGGGGCCTGGGCCACAGAGGGGCAGGGCTGTGGGAGGAGGTGGTCCTGAGACATGCCCTGGCCCCACAAGGGATCCTGGGAAGCGAGCTGGCTGCACCCTGGGGACACAGGAGAGACTCCAGCATGTGGATGTCACAGTGTGTCACTGGGGAACAGCAATGTCACCTGGTGGGTGGAGAGGACACACAGTCGCCATGGGTGACCTTCACGGCAGCAGCTCTGTGTCTGCTAGTGCTATCATTTCTGTGGTGCCTTCGACATGGTCAACGGGTATCTCCAGCTCGGTGAGTCCAAGTGACATGAACACTGCTCTGTGTCATGCACAGCGTGACCTTTGAGAATATCCATCCTGTACTCTGTTATGTCACCATCACTAGCGTCACTCTCTTATGGACCAATAGAAATGGCCTCTGGTCACTGTGGACACTACAGCGTGGCAGCAGTGTCTGCTGTGTTGGTCTGTGAGGGACAAAGGAAGGAGCCTCTCTTGGGCTATGTTGAAATACACGGCACGTGGTACTGTGTGTGTGTGTGTGTGTGTGTGTGTGTGTGTGTGTGTGCGCGTCACTCCTTCACGTACAACCTCCCGCTGCTGGACGTGTAGGCTGGTTCCCTACTTGGCTATTGTGGGCAGTGCAGCAATGGACGTGGGCTGCGGGCGTCTCTCTGACAGGCTGACTCCTTGGCTTTGGCCACTGACCCTGGCAGTGGGACTGGTGGGTCCTAGGCGGTCCCTCTCTCAGGGCGGGGCTGTGCCCTGCTACACGGCAGCTCTGCTGATGACACTCCCACAGACCCTGGGCACGGGCTCCTTTCCTCCGTGTCTTTGCTGACACCCGTCTGTTCTCTTTCTGACACTGGCTGTCCTAGCAGGGCTGTGGGGACAGCCCTTGTTGTTGTGACTTGCATTTGTCCTGATGATTATGAAATATTGTGGCGAGTGTTGTTCAGACACATGCCTGCTGTGCACATCTCACTGAGTCTCCTCCAGAGCCAGATCTGCTCAGGCAGGGATTACCTGGCCATTATAGCAGGTTGTTTCTTGCTGTGAACGTTTTGTGTTCCTCGTGTGCTTTGACGTTAGGCCTGATCCAGTGTGTGTCTGTGTGTGAATATCTGACCTCTTCCTTCTCTCCTTGTCACCTGCCTGGTCCCCTGCTTGGCTGTGCAGAAACTCTTCATCTTGTTGCAATCCCATCTGTCTGTTTTAGTTGTTGGCCCCTGTGATTTGGGGGTGACCCAGAAATGACACCACTGCCAAGGACAGGGTCACAGAGCTGTCCCCGTGTTACCTCCAGCTGTGTTCACAGCTCCAGGTCACATTTGGGCCTTTCGTTCATTTTGATGACCTCTGTACGTGTGGAGGCCCATGAGCAGCAGCAGCGTCAATGGAGCCATGGGGCAGGTGTGGGGGCTTCACTGGAGAAAGCTCAGGAAAACCTGCAAGGAGGGAGCAGGCGTGGGAGCACAAGGCATTCTTTGAATAGTTTGGTTTGCAAAGAGGGACAGAAAAGTGGCTCTGGGGACAGAGGGCTTTTCTTGGATCCTTTTCTACACCCTCCAGAGCTGCCCAGTAAATCCCCTCCTCATGCCCACTGCTCTGTGATGACCACGGGGGGACAATTCCCACAACGTCTCTACAGAGCTCAGGCGGGTCCTCCCCTGCTTCTCCAGGTGGTCAGCCTGGACCCCTGGCTGCAGCACCCCAGTCTCTGCTTTGTGGGTGCATGGCCTCCTCTCTCAGAAGTTTGCCTCATCTCACACAGAGAGACCCTCGTGACTGGACTCGGGGACCCACTGGATAATCCTGGACGAGCCCACTGCTCCAGGTCCTGAACTGCTCACATCTGCACACCCCCTTTACTACCAGGCCACCATCCACAGCTTCAGATTCTGTGACCTTCTGCCCCCAGGAGGCCACCTGTCCTCTCTTCCCGACCTGCTCATCACCTTGCTCTGCTCCTCTGCCCCGACACACTAGTGGCCCCTGGTGTGCCGCCCCGTGCTGGGGAACAGGGACCTGCTCTGCTGAAAAGGACACTCGAGGGGAGAGGAAACGTCACATACTCTGAGGAAATCCCTGGGCCTAGGCAGTGTCCTGTCCCCAGAGCATAATCAAGGAGGACCCTGCAGGCGGGGGCTCACCTCAGGGGCAGAGTGCTTGCCCAGCATGTGAGGCCCTGGTTCAATCCTCAAGGAAGGACCCTCAACACCAAGCCATCTGCAAATGACAAAGGAGCAAAGATGGTCCCCACCTGATTGAAAAATGCTCACTCCAGAGGTAATAAACACACGGCTGCATTAAAACAATGGGGAAGGACTTGGAGAGATTTCTTCAAGGATATACAAATGGTGGCTAAGCACGCAGACACACACATAGCGTCAGTAGTCACCAAGAAATGCAACCAAACCTCCATGTCAACCTTCACCCTGCACCTGTTAAATGTGTGCCCCAGGAAGACACAAGGAGACCCCTTCACTCCCACTCTGAGAGTTCCTGTTTTAAAAATGGGAAATGCCAGGAGGAGGGGACGTGGGGGCTGGAAGGCTTGTGCTCTGCTGCTGAGAAGGAGAAACGGCGCAGCCGCTGTGGGGAGCAGCGCTGGTTCCTCAAAAGAGCAGAAACAGCCGATCCTGTCACCAGCAGTTCTGTTGTAGTGACAGATGAGGCAAGGCACCAAAGACAGCAGGAAACAGTTTTATTTGGGGCAGCCAGGCTCAGAGGGCACAGCTCTGGCTGTAATCAATCAATCCCCTGAACCCCGAGTTCAGGTGGTTTCAGAACTTTATACCCAGCATGTGAGGGGAGGGGCTCAGAAGCTCACAGTGTACAGAAGTTCACATAAAAGCAGTTTTTTCTTTCACTGGTTCTGGGCAAGTTAACCCTTCAAGGACCACACCTGAGAAGGGGAGAGCTTCTTCTCCCCTGTCTTTCCTCCCCCTGCAGCTGTTACCATGGAGCCCAGTTGGTCCCTTCTCTTACCTCAGAAATGTAGACGTCTCTGTGAGCTCCACGCAAGGCCAGAGGCCTCGTTGAAGGGTCTTTTTAATTATCAGATTTTGCATTTGCAAACACACTTCTACAGACCACCACACTGGATACCTGTTTGTGTAAAACAAGTAAAGGGGTGCCCAGCACCTGGAGTGCTGATTTCTTCCAGGCCAGTGGCCAAACAAAATAGGGCAACATGAAAAGAGGAAGTTTACCTACATTGAACTCTCTCGTAGAGACTCTTCTGCTGACATTTCCCAAATCAGCCATGGTGAAGATTTCTGGAGAAACTTAGTTAAGATTTTCTGTGGAGGAGGGGGTGCCACTGCAGTTCCCACTCTGACCAACAACCTAGGGCACCCACACAGGATCTTGGAGCCACCTCCGTGGTCCCCCTGTCAGCATTCACCTGCTCCACAGCCTTGGCCTTGGGAGGTGACAGACTGCAGCCGGGGTGGGGGGTGCCTACTCCATGGGCACACCTGGAGGGAGGGGGAAGGGGAGGGACGTGGAATGAAATGGGCCAAGTCACGCTGTGCGTCTGGGGGAATAGGCAGGTGAGCTCCACCTCCTCCTGCAGCAGCAAAGCTCATTGAAAGGACAGTGAAATGTGAACTCGTCCCCACAAAAACCAACTTTCCCGTGTGCTGATATATTTAAAGCAGCTTTCTGTCCCAGTCACCAGGCCTCACCACAATCCCACCGTCACCTTGGGAGTGTGTAGAGGAGGTGCACGGAGGCGACGTGGACGGGTCCTCACAAAGTCCTTATGCACTGACAGACTCCAACCTCCATGCCCAGGATGTGCTGCCGGGAGCAGAGCAGAACTGGAGCCCAGCTGGGGGGCCACGAGCTGAGCCCTGCGTCTTGTGCACGTGAGCCCCTGTGCTGCCTGGAAACCTGTCGTCCCTCGAGGGCCACTTAACAGTGAGAGGCAGACTGATATGGAAATGCCAGTGTGTGTGATGTGACGTCCCCAGATGGCCCCACTTTCTTTCCCATCTCGAGAAGCTTAAGAAAGTTTAGCAAGTAAAAAAGTAGTAAAAGCTCTAACACTGCCCTCCGAGACAGAGTTTTTTTACCCCTGTTTACTGTACCCAGCGATAAGCTTAGCAAATGGTGGTTTCCGTCCGGGGCTTCGGCAGGCAGATGAGGAGAAAAGCTGAAGGAAATAAGGAGAGAGCAACGGGGAAAAAAGCTCTAGCCTCAGACTCCGTTTGAGACCTAGCAAAACAAAAAGCGTAGAAACAAGAGAGCATAGCCTCTGAACTTGAGTTGAGAGGCCAGTTTAAGCTTTAAGAACCTGAAGCATGAGTAGCCGGCGGAAAATGCCCCCATTAAATAGCGCGGCCAAAAGCCAATAGCAGAAAAAGCTTGAGCCAAAAGCATAAAAAATATAAAAAAGCCATGAGCCTCTTAACAAGAAAATAAGACGAATTAACTAGCATGGTAAAAAAACCAAGCAGAAAAAAAAAAAAAAACAAGCCATTGAGCTTTGGCCAATGAAAGCCCTAACGAAAAATAAAGACGAGGGAGAAGAAAAAAAAAAAAAACAAGACAATAGCGCTTAATGCTACGTTTGGTTCTTAACAACTAGGTTGCGGTTAGCTGCCTTCCTCAGCATTAGGCTTCCTTAAAGCCACAGCACCGGTTCTCAAAAAGGGACTCCAAATATCCACCCTTTCAAAAATAAAAGAGTGAAAAGCTAGGGTAGGGGACAAGAAAATTAAAGAACAAAAATAGAGAAAATTAAAATAGAGGAAAATAGAAACACATAGCACCTTTTGAAACTAAATGAAGGAATAATGAAGGAGCCCTAATTAGGAAGGGCTTTTTTTTTTGTTGTAGCTAGCTGGAAGCCATGGGTTTCCACCTGATATGTATGTGACGCACCTGTAGGCACCCGCAAACCTGAAGGTATAATAACCGGGTGGGGGGTGGGAAAGCGGTCCCGAGTTAGGAGAGACGGAGAATCCTCAGTCCACCGGGCAGTCACATCGGTCGGTCAGAAGAATCAGAGCGGCCAGAACGTAGGCAGAGCGGTTACAGAAGAGAAACCAGATAGAAGAAGAAATGACTGGTCCAGAGTTAGGCCGAGGCTCCCTGAGGGGTCTGAGAAGGGCAGAAGAAGACAGAAGAAAGAAGAGGAAGGAAGAAAGAAAGAAGAGAGAAGAAAGAAGCTCTATCTTACCTCTCCTAAGCTAAGTCTCTATCTTTCTTTACTCTAAGAATCTAAGCTAAGCTATAGAAGAAAAGCTAAGCTCTATCTTTCTTTACTCTAACTCTAAGAAGAAGGATGGAAAGAAGAAGAAAGAAGAGATAAGAAAAAGAAGCTCTATTCTTTCTAACTCTAAGCTAAGCTCTATCTTTCTTTACTCTAGACTCTAAGCTAAAGAACTAAGAAGGAAAAGCTCTTAATCTTTCTCTACTAAGAAAAATTCTTTCTTTCTTTCCCTCTCTCGAAGCAACCTAAGAAAGTAGTAGACGTTTTTAAAAGTAGTAAAAGCTTAACCTCTGCCCCCTTCGTGAGAGTTTTTTATCCCGGTTTACGGTACCAGGGCAACAGCACCAAGCTTTACACCGGTGCACACCCCGCAGGCAGCACTCCTGGGAGGGGAGAAGCTCCCTCAGGCACTGGTTGCCGTGAGAACACCGCTCCCGTTGTCTCTGTGCATACTTTGTGGTCCCATGTTTTCTCTGAGGAGGTGTCACACTGACCCTGGTTCTGTCTGCACTTAGTCCGGTGGAACAGTCTGTGCTCGTATGTGCCCCACCCCATCAGGTCACCAAGACACGTGGGGAACTCCCCAGCACCCCGCGGGATCTGGGAGCAGGCAGCGTGAGGCCTGAGGCTCCTGCGTGGGCCCAGGTGGGGGCCCAGGTGGGGACCAGGTGGGGACCAGGATGGGGGGGGGACCAGGTGGGGACCAGGTGGGGCCAGGTGGGGACCATGGTGGGAGCCAGGAGGGGTACCAGGTGGGACCCAGGTGGGGGACCAGGTGGGGACCAGGTGGGGGACCAGGTGGGGCCCAGTTGGGGCCCAGGTGGGGACCAGG
>CM046672.1:59816579-59867839 GCA_025594165.1 Tamias sibiricus | reverse complement strand
CAGTTTCAACTCTACTTTCAAAATTATATATTTTGTATTCATTTCCTTAGGTTCTGTCTTGCAAGTGGTCTAGTCTATTGGTTATGCTTTCTATTTAATTTGTAATTTGTTTTATTGATTCCTTCATTTCAAGGATTTCTGCTTATTTCTTTTAATTTACACTGTAACTCTTTACTGAAGTAATATTTCACTTAATGCATTTTCCTCTTTTTTCACTTCTTATACCATCCGTTACTTCACAGATTAATTAAATTAAGTACATTCTGAACTTTCACTTTGACATTTCTTCTACTGTGTTATCAGTGGCTTCTGTCATTGAACATCTTGGTTTGTTTGGGGTGCTTTATTCTCTTGATTTTTTGTTTTTCATCTGTTATCCCATCTAAAAGTATGGATTTAAGGAAGCACAAATTATACCATGTAGACCTAGAGTGTCTCTGAAAGTTTCCAGTACCTCACCTTTACTAGTGAAACCAATATGAACAGTACCCAGTATAAATAATGTATAGCCTTAAACCTAATAACTACCATTAAGGCATCTACTGCTTTAGCACATTAAACCAAAATTATGAGTTCATAACTATAGTATAAACAGAAAATTTTCTAAAATGATTTAAAATTTTAAATGGTGGATGAGAAAACAGAAGTACCATAGTATGGAATGTTTGTAAGAGAAGAAGAGAGGAGCTAGAAGCAAAAATTCACAGGTATAGTGGAAAAGAAGCTGACAGAGATTGGCTGTTGGTTGGAGAATAGTCAGAAAGAAAATTAAAAAAAAAACAGATAAATGAGAGGAAGAATATGAAAAAAAAGAAAAAATTAAAGACATAAGAATACAACAAAAAAGCAAAAAATATTCATATATCATTGCCCTCCACAAAATAATGCATAAAAATCACCCTGTTCCAAATATGGTAGAGATATTAGAGAATCAAAAAATAAAAACAAAATCTTCATGGAGAGTCAAACTGTCTCCATCAGCATTCAAAAGCTTCTCAGCCCTGTTTCTGAGTTCTCTTGGGATCAGCAGGCCCAGATCAATCCTCGCAGACCCAGTCACTATCCCACTGATCTGGGCTTCAGATACCTCAGGCTCAGCCATGCTGCAGTCCCAAGATGTCAATGCTGATCCTACTTGCAGAGAGTCCGCCAGGGATACACTCATGCAAAGGAGCCATCCTGAGATGCACATGCAAAAAATGGCCACCATCACTCCCAGCAAGAGAATCTCAGGCACCTCTAAACCTACAGATACCCTCACACTGTACCTTCAGGTCTCGGCCAGAGTCCCCAGACACAAGTTCCTGTGGTAGTAAACCTGCTGGCACCCGGGCCCTATGTCCTGGTCAGTGTTCCAAAATCTGTGTGGCCTTATGCCACCAAACCTGGAGGCTACCCCACAGCACACCTCTAGGCAGTGGTAGCAGTGGAACTGGTGGTGGTTGATGGCAGCAGGCAGTGGGCCAGCAACTGTGGTTGTGAAACAGTATCAGCAGCAGTACAACAGTGGCTGTGGGGGCAGCATCACCTTGTGCTCTCCAGAGAGGAGCAGTGGGGCCAGCTTCAGTTGTGTCAGGGTGAGGGGCAGAGGTATCGTCAGTGTCAGTACCAGGTGGTTGTAAAAGCATAGGCAGCAGCACCCAGAAAGAAGACCTCACTGCAACCTCTGGAGGTCAGCATCAGCAACCTCAGAGGTAGCATCAGAGGTAGTGGTGGCCAAGCCCAGAGAAAAGACCTCTGGAGATGGCAGCAGTGTCTGCAGCATCCCTGATATTACTTTATTAAAAATTTTGCCTCCCCTAAGCTTATAGTAAAGGGCCTTAGATTTCTCGAATAGTGTGGTCATGTTCTGTCAAAATATATTTTATATTGTCAACTTTATTTTCAGGATGATATACTTTGTCTTTGAGGCCCACCAAAAAAATCTATCTTCAAAATGGCCTAATGTATTGGTGATACTTTCCATTGAATTTTTAATTTGGTCTACGGAGTCTTTCATTTCCAGGATTTCTTTATGTTTTTCTCAGAATCTCTATCTTTTTACTGAAGTGATTATTCACATCTTGTATGTTGTCTCTAATTTCACTCTTGACATCATGTTTTGCCTCATAGAGCATTTTTTGCCAGGGTACTAGGA
The DNA here is from genome assembly GCA_025594165.1 of Tamias sibiricus. Taxonomy (NCBI): domain Eukaryota; kingdom Metazoa; phylum Chordata; class Mammalia; order Rodentia; family Sciuridae; genus Tamias; species Tamias sibiricus. Next base: position 59,865,702 of record CM046672.1, on the reverse strand, counting down.
ATTGAACTCAGGGGCACTCAACCACTAAGCCACATCCTCAGCCCTACTTTGTATTTGATTTAGAGACAGGGTCTCACTGAGTTGCTTAGCACCTCACCATTGCTGAGGCTGACTTTGAATCCACAATCCTCATGTTTCAGCCCAAGGAGCTGGGATTACAGGTGTGTGCCACAGGCTCTCAGCTCTAATAGAACACAGTCTAAATTCATACTCTGACAATTCCTCCACTTTAAATTGATGTAATTAGTTGTCTAGTTATTATGGCTTTGGAGGATGGTTTTTCCCCTTACTTTTTTTGTATTGAATGTTTGTCTACCCATCAATTGGAATGGCAGTCACATCTTTTATAAGCTTGAATTATTTTGTGAGTTTTTTTCTCTTATGACCCTTAGGGTAGGTGAATATCCATATGTTGACACTTTAAGTCCTCAATATTAGCACTGCTTTGAGAGATGCCCCTGAGTCCTGTTTCCTAAAATTTCAGACCCAAGCTTCATGCTATTAAAACTTATGAAAAAAAAAAGAGAAAAAACAAACAAACTTGTTGATATTGTTCTCCATAAATCCTCAAGTTTATGTATAAACTTGTAGTGAACTTCTCTTTTTTTAAAAAAAAAATATTTATTTGCTTTAGTTGTACACAATGCCTGCAGGAGCCCTGTTTGGGGATTGACTTGATTTGCAGTTGACTATGAGCCGTGGAGATTTGGCCATTGTCGCCACCCATAGTCTCACGGGATTTGTTGCAGGATCTCGAGTGACTTGGCCGAAATTGCTGATCGGGTCAGCGCCATTTTTAGTGGTGTGTTTGGCGTGTGTTAGTTGTTGTTAGAACCAGAGAGAAAAGTTATCAGAATAAAAAGCTGTTTGTCTCCAGTTTGCTTCTGAAGTTCTTCCCACGGCTCCGTTGCTCCAAGCGCTTCAGGCGGCTACAGGTGGCGGCCCGTATGGGGAACTTCGGAGCGGACAGGTAAGAACTGAAAGGTCTCTAAAGATGGGTTCGAATATAACTGAATCCCAAGTGATAGAGGCTATGCAAAGACTCCTTGATATACCTGACTCTGTTCTCAGTGAGGAGTATATAGACAAAAGTGAAAGTGATCAAAAAAGTGTAGATTCCACTGGGCCAACTGAGACCAGTAAAGAGAGTATTAGAAGAGACCCCAAAATGACAAAAATCCAAGCTATTAAAGCTATTCGGGAGTTATTGGCGAAAGCTGAAGGATACTTGCTCTCACTGGAACCTGGGCCTCAGGATATTGCTGTCAGTGAAATTAGCAGTGGTGAGGAATCTAGTAAAAGTGATCCTGAGAAAATGAGGAAAAAGAAATTTAAAAAGACCGAGAAAAAGGTCCGTCAGGCAGAGGAGTCACTTATGTCCTCTACTCCCCCATGGGTGGAATCCATTACAGAAAATATGAAGGGTATTACTAGGCATTTGCATACCCTAGAATCAGAAATAAAAAGTCTTTCTGATCGCTTATGCGCTCTCGAGGACAACTCACAGATACATTGGGAACCGCCAGCATTTGAAAAGAAATATGGACAGAGTGTCCATCAGTCAGTAGATTTCAAAACAATAAAAAATCTCAAAGAGGCAGTAATGAATTATGGGCCCCAAGCTCCTTTCACGTTGAGTATGCTGGAGTCCCTTAACACCTTTAGCTTAACCCCCTCAGACTGGAAAAGTCTATGTAAAGCAACATTAAGCGGGGGGCAATTCTTGGTTTGGCGATCGCAATTCCAAGAACTTTGTATAGAAACGGCTAAAAGAAACGCGGCTGCAGGGTTTGAAAACTATAATATAGACATGCTCACAGGAGAAGGGCAATTCGCAGACTTACAGGCTCAAACAGATTATGACCCAGATATATATGCTCAGATAAATGCAGCTGCCTTAGAGGCATGGAAAACTGTACAAGGACCTGGGGATCTACAAGGTAGCTTGTCAAAAGTGATTCAAGGACCTAATGAGCCGTATGCCGACTTTGCTGATCGACTTTTGAGAACTGCAGGTAGTGTGTTTGCAGATGTTGACCAAGCTATGCCATTAGTTGTTCAATTAGCTTATGAAAATGCAAATAAATGGTGCCAAGCAGCCATCAGGCCATGGAGAACTAAAAAGGATCTTTCCGTATATATACAACTATGTAAACATATAAATGACGCCTTTGTCACAGGAAATGTGATTGCAGCCTCAATGAGAGGTGCTTCCTCTCAAAATTTCACAAAGGCTAAACGTAGATATTATAATCAATCAGGATATTCCAGGCAAAATTATCATAATCAATCAGGCAATTCTAGGCAAAATCCCAAAAGAGAAATAAGACCAAGCTCATATCGTGCCCCAAGCCGCTGCCCCAGGTATAAAAAGGGAAATCATTGGGCCAATAAATGCCATTCAAAATTTGACATCCATGGAAATCCTTTGTTCAGGAATTCAAAAAACGGGGCACGGGGCCCAATACCCCGGGACCCACAAATGTACGGGGCATTGCAGAAGGAGTATCCTCAAGCATCCACTCAGATGCTTCCCCGACACAATCCCTACTACCCATCCACTCCCTCGCCAGAGGAACAAGAGGAAATGCAGGATTAGACCTCTGTTCCACCGCCCGAATAGTGTTAACACCTGAAATGGGGGTTCAACTGATTCCCACAGGAGTCAGGGGACCTCTTCCCTCAGGGACTGTAGGACTTATTATCGGGCATAGTCCTAAAAGCTTATTAGGTTTGCAAGTGACCCCAGGTGTAATAAACTCAGACTACAAAGGGGAAATAAAAATAATGCTTAGCTCACCCCAAAGTATAACTTCTGTTAATCAAGGAGATAGAATTGCTCAGTTGCTTCTCCTTCCCAATTTACATAATTCATTTAAAATGGGTATGCCTCAAGAAGGGAACAATAGAGGATTTTGTTCCACTGACTCAAGTCCCATGGCTTGCTGGGTTCGAGACTGTTCAAGGAGGCCTATGTGTAAAATAAAAATCCAAGGAATAGAAATGGAGGGATTAATAGATACTGGAGCTGACTCTTCCATTATTAATTTACGCCAATGGCCCAAGCACTGGCCTCTGCAAAAAGCTTCAACCAGTTTAAGAGGCTTGGGATATAATAACCTCCCAGATAAAAGTGCAGTAATTTTAAAATGGGAGGATGATGAAGGCCATAAAGGAACATTTCAGCCTTATGTTTTACCTAATCTACCGGTTACTTTATGGGGAAGAGATATTTTGCAACAAATGGGAGTACACCTTGCAAGCAAGCCTGCAGATGTTAAATGTGAAAACCTACAGGGTAATCTTAACCATAAAAGAACTCATTATCAAAAAGTACAGAGTAATCTTAACCCTAAAAGTAATCATTGTCATAAAGGAAAAAGATATTTTTTTGGGGGGCCACTGAGAAAATAATTTTGAAAATACCATGGCTTTCTGATAAGCCAGTGTGGGTCCCTCAGTGGCCCCTATCTAAAGAGAAATTACAAGCGGCCCACCAATTAGTTCAGGAACAATTAGAAGCAGGTCATATAGAACCTTCCACCTCTCCCTGGAATTCCCCCATATTTGTGATCAAGAAAAAGTCAGGAAAATGGCGATTGTTACATGATCTTAGACAAATCAATAAAACCATGCAAGTTATGGGGCCTACTCAACCTGGACTTCCTAGTCCCGTAGCTATTCCAAAAAATTTCCATCTTATTACTCTTGATATAAAGGATTGCTTCTTTTCTATTCCCCTACATCCTCTGGATGCCCCCAGGTTTGCTTTTTCCGTTCCTTCTATGAACAATAATGGCCCTGATCAGAGATATCAATGGAAGGTTTTACCACAGGGAATGGCTAATAGCCCCACCATATGCCAAATATATGTGGACAAGGCTATCCAACCCATTAAAAATAAATATCCAAACCTCATGTGTCTACATTACATGGATGATATTTTATTGGCCCACCCTAATCAAAAAATCTTATTTAATATATTCAGTGATGTGGTAGAAAATTTAAAAAAATATGGATTATATATAGCAGAAGAAAAAGTTCAAACCAGATCTCCCATATTATATTTAGGATTTAAAATCATGGATACTTTTGTTAGACCCCCAAAAAAATTTTAATAAATAAAGAACATTTGACCACCCTCAATGATTTCCAAAAACTACTGGGAGACATTAATTGGCTTCGCCCTACACTAAATCTCACTACTGGCCAACTAAAACCTTTATTTGACATCCTTCGTGGAGATCCTGATCCATCTTCACCACGAACATTGACTCCTGATGCTAGGAAAGCTTTAAAGTTAGTAGAAAAAGCCATCGAAGGAGCTCATTGTGATAGATTTGATTTAACTCAACCGCTGATGTTGATTATTATTTCTTCACAATATACACCCACAGGAGTATTTTGGCAACAAGGGCCTTTATTATGGATACATTTGCCCGTCTCTCCTAAAAGTATAATTGAATCTTATACCTCCATGGTGGCTAAACTTATTCTTCAAGGACTTAAGACTTCTACTAAAATATTTGGCATTCACCCTGCTACTATTATTACTCCCTATTCATCATCACAGATTGAATACTTATGCTTCAATGATAATGATTGGGCTATAGCTAAATGCTCTACTTCTGCAAATTTTGATAATCATCTTCCTAAGTCCCCTATATTATCTTTTTGTATTAATCATCCTATTATATTTCCACAGGTAATAAAAAAATCAACCTATTCCTAAGGCATTTAATGTATTTACAGATGGGTCCTCAAATGGTACTGCTACAGTAGTCACTAAAAAAGAAAATATGACTTACATAACTGCACACAAATCAGCTCAACTAGTGGAACTGGAAGCTGTGGTAAGAGCTCTGGAAAATTTTAGGGACCAGCCCGTAAACATTTTTTCAGATAGCCACTATATTGTACAAGCCGTCCCAAAATTAGAGTTAGCAGGACCAATAGCACCTCATACTCCAGCCTTTAAATTGTTTTATCAAATACAAAAACTTTTGTGGGCAAGAAAAGAACCTCTATTCGTAGGCCATATTAGAGCACATACTAATTTGCCTTGGTCCCCTCCATGAAGGTAATCAAAAGGCTGATGAACTTACAAAAACAGTATTTATACTTTCAGCGCTACAACAAGCTACTTTATTTCATTCCCAGTTTCATGTCAACAGCACCACCTTGCAACGTAGGTTTAAAATCACAAAGGAGCAAGCCAGAACAATTGTAAAAGATTGTAAATCTTGTATGACACATTTGCCCAATCCTCATTTCGGAGTTAACCCTAGAGGATTAATGCCCAATCATTTGTGGCAGATGGATGTTACTCATGAGCCAAGTTTTGGAAAATTGTGATTTATTCATGTGACCATAGATACATGCTCAGGCATGATTTTTGCTTCCTTACATTCTGGAGAAAAAGTTAAAGATGTTACATCTCATTGTTTGCAAGCTTTTGCTGCATTGGGCATCCCCAAAATGCTTAAAACAGATAATGGCCCCGCATATACGTCCTCATCTTTCAAACAGTTTTGCGCAAAATTCAATATATCCCATAAAACAGGCATCCCATACAATCCTCAGGGTCAGGGCATTATTGAAAGAGCAAACCGAACACTGAAAATTATGTTATTAAAACAAAAAGAAGGAAATTGGAAAAGTCCTAAGGACAGATTGGCAGTTGCCCTGTTTACCTTAAATTTTTTAACTTTAGACTCTAATGGTTATTCTGCTGGAGACAGACATTGGAATCCACACCAACAACATAAACCTTTGGTTTACTGGAAGGATGTTCTTTCAGGTACATGGAAGGGTCCAGATCCAGTATTAATTTGGGGAAGAGGATCTGTTTGTGTTTTTCCAAAAGACGAATCCTCTCCAATATGGATACCATCTAGATTAATAAAACAGGTACCACATCAAAATGATCAAGATGAAGTTATTGAAGAATCAAGATTTATAAAAAAGGTACAAAATCAAGAGGACCAAGATGAAGGTATAGAATGATTCCCTCAAAAGAGTCCTTCAAAATATTTCACAACTTAAGTGTCATTCCTCCCGGCCGGGACGAGGAGATCTCTCTTTAGTGTGCACACAATTGTATTTTTTTTTCTTCTTTTTTTTTTATACATGTCTTTATGTCTGTACATTTGTCTATATTTCATGTTAATGTGATGTCACAAATATATGTTTGTATGTTTGTTCGTTTGTCCAGTGTGACGTCACAAAGAACAAAGCGCTTATGAAAAAGAAAATATATATATATATATATATATATGGATCCAAATAACTTTAATTCATTTTAGGTTAAGAGTATTCAATTTAGGTAAATAATTTTATAAATGAAGGTACTTTCAATTTTGATTTATAGGTGTCCCTGGGACTTCTCTTTAGCAAACAATATGACTAGTGCTATATAACCTGATATTTTGGTGTTTTGACTTAAGATTGTTTATTTGTTATTAACTTCATTTGTTTAATAGTTCATTAATTTCAATTATCTCAACAGGTAAAAAATTGCTCTGTATACAGAGACTCAAGGGTTCCAGCTAACAAATTATTTCTCTCAAGTGCCTTTACCTTTTCTTTTATCTATCTTTAATGCAGTAATTACCCTCAGTCTTTCTTTGTTTTGTTCTAAATATGACATTTTTCCAACTTATGTTTGTAGAAGCTCAACCAGCGATGTATGTGAACAAAAATCAACTTTAATTTTCTAATCTAATTATTCTATTTTGTAGTTTGACAACTCGCCTCTTGACTCAGTGCTGCAATAGCACTGCCTTTCCTTTAATAATTGATGCTTGAGTTTCTAGGTAGCGGGCCCTGAAGATTTGCCGGTGGCATTGTCTAAACATAAAAAAGACGTCTGCTGCTCAAACATCAAACAACCTCACCAACAGTGTGGCCTCTGCTCTACATGCATGGGGCCTCCTACATCAACATGTTATAACAAATGGACATTTTGATCTTTCATTGTTTGGGACTTTACAGGACAATGCCTTGCGGGTATTTGTCTAGAGAATTCAGTGTGTTACTTGATGGAACTTAGGGCAGCTGATTTGTTTAAACAATTTGATATGCTATGCAATTTGGCTCATCACCAAAAGGCTTGTTGCCTTAAAGCCGCAACATCTCCTCACAATTGGACGGCTGTTAGTCATCATATATAGTCGATCCTAAAGGGCTCCATTGGATGGCTGGTTAGCCAATGATGGGTAAGATCCCCAGAGGGGGACAACCTAAGACAGGCACAGTCGCACGGGACAGTCTCATGTGGCCGACATATCAACCTAAGACAGGAGTCAAGGGCACAGCCTTGATTATCCGATGACGGGTAAGAATGTTGGTTGCACATAGACGTCCTAGAGCATTACCTCTTTTAAAACAAAAAGGGGGAAATGCAGGAGCCCTGTTTGGGGATTGACTTGATTTGCAGTTGACTATGAGCTGTGGAGATTTGGCCATTGTCGCCACCCGTAGTCTCACGGGATTTGTTGCAGGATCTCGAGTGACTTGGCCGAAATTGCTGATCGGGTCAGCGCCATTTTTAGTGGTGTGTTTGGCGTGTGTTAGTTGTTGTTAGAACCAGAGAGAAAAGTTATCAGAATAAAAAGCTGTTTGTCTCCAGTTTGCTTCTGAAGTTCTTCCCGCGGCTTCCGTTGCTCCAAGCGCTTCAGGCGGCTACAAATGCCTTTATTTGTATGTGGTGCTGAGGATCGAACCAGGGCTGCACATGTGCTAGGTGAGTGCTCTACCACTGAGCCACAACTCCAGCCCTAGTGAACTTCTCTTAATTCTGCTTTTCCTTCACTGCTTCCATTGATGTCCTGAGGAATTTGGGAATTCATGCCTAGCCCACTTCCACAATCTTCAAAGCACTAAGGTATTGAAGCTAGGCAGGTTATTGCATAAGTTTTTGAGATGAAAACACATGTAAGACTGGAAAGGACAGCCCTTAAATGAAGGTAGGTAGCCTTGTGAAATAAGTGGACTGATGGATACAGTGAGACGTCAGTGGACATAAAGATCCAGAAATACACAAGGTACATCAGAAAGCATATTAATCTGTTAAGCCTGCTACACCCAAATATAATAGAGTGGTTAAACAGATTCATTTCTAATGTATCTGGTATCTAAAAAGTCTAATATTAGTGTACCAGCTGACTTGGCATTTAGTAAGGCCACTGTGTCCTATAGATTGTCCCCTCTTGCTACATTCCTAAATAGCAGAAGGAGCAGGGACCTCTTTCAACTTCCTTTACACAGTAGCTATTATGTGGATGAGGATGGAGCCCATGGGCTTAATAAAATTCTTTGTAGATTTTTTATGAATTAATACTATCATATAGGAAGTGAAGCTTTAACACAGTACGTTCAGGTGGGGGAACAAAACCCCAGATCACAGCAAAAGTAACTGAGCAGTAAAGCTCCAGTTGTGTTAAATATTTGGTGTGATTTGAGGAATTTGATGTTTTTATTACAAATGTAAAAACTAAGCTATTTTTGTAACATAAAACAATGAAAGTTCAAAGAAAAATAAAATATGCTTCACAGAAAAAATCACATATTAACAATATTATTTATTGTAATTTGTTAGACATGGCAGCACAATGCAATTCAATTCCCATATAAAGGCCATCTTTCCATAGATGGAAAGAGGCAACACAGACGTAGAAATTGAGACTTACGTGGGGGTGTCTCAGGGATAAAGCAAAGTGGGTGGGTGATTAAGGGTGGAATCGTTATGCAATTTGAAAGTAGATTTTAAAGATTTATCTGTTTATCATGTTGAGGAATTCAAAATGAAAAATACTTGTCTTTGTAGGATCTTCAAGTAGTCATGGTTGGTAGTCCTCTCTTGAGTAAGGGCAGAGATACAGCCACAGAAACCAGATGTCTATCTTATAGGTGGCATCTCCCTGGTGCTGGGGCAGGATCCTCCTCATGTGACCAGCACATGGTGCTTCACATTCCAACCCAAAAAGAGACCTTGAGAGTCCAAACTCTGAAAGTGAATGGTGAATGCTAGCCCTGGTCCTAAGGGACATGATCCCCATTTAGGCTCCCTTCAGGGTGTCTAAATGACACCACAAGAGACATTTTAGTGAGAGGAAGCTACATTTGCCAGAATCACCATTCAAGAACTCATTGAGTTTTCCAAGAGTACTAAAATAATTGAGCCTAAGTATCATTCAGATCAGAGTGTTCCATTAACCTTACTTTGGAAAGCAGAATTCTCTGTCATTTTGCATTTCATCAGCTTTCCCTTCTCAGGAGAGTGTTGATTACCTCTGACACAGAAACAGTGAGTCTGGATTTCTGGCTTTAAAACAAGAAGCACACAAAATACATAGCAAATGCTGGACAGGAGAGGGAGGAGGAATGCTGGGTCAAGAGTGAACTCTTTTTAAGAGAACATGCCAGTAGAATTCCTCATTAAAGATTCTCTTCATCTCCTCTCCCTGAAACTATCTCCTCCAGCACTTGTAAGTCAGAGAAGCAAAAGAAGCTATAAACCACCAATTTCTACCATAGATTCAGAGGTGGAAACACAATAGGACATTGAATTAGTCCAAAGAGCCCCACCTCCATTTACATGTCTGTGCCCTCACTGTGAATGTTACTGAATCCCTGTCTCATGAGCTCAGATACCCTTGTTCTCTCTCAATTTAAACACAGCCTAAGGGGTTTAACTTGTCCTATTCAGGCCCTACAGCAGAATTACACTGTGCCTCATTAGGGGAGTGTGACAAGTCATGGAGAAGGCAGGGATAGAGCCACTGGGAGGTCTTAATGTCTTTTCATTTCATTCCTTAAGGCACACATTACCATTTTACCATTCCAATTTCTTTCAGTTCAAGGGAATTCACCACCAGATATTTCATTCATCTACCTTTCTGCAGCCATGCTTCTCTCAACACCCTTGATGTTTTCATCCATCGTTACTCCTAGTGTCATCTAAATCCAAGGAACTATGTCAGCTAATGGGGTGAACCCTAGTTTGCAATAGCAATATAAAGAATTGAGTTTCACACACACGCCCAAAATCTCAAAGCAGATTTGACATTTTCTATGGAGCTGTAGATATGGTATGTATGTGGAGAAAGGGATTAGGGAACAGATGTAGTGAACAACTTCCTGCTACCTAGAATGCACCAACAAGCCAAATTCCCTTTAATTCTTAGCAATTTGTTTCCTGCTCTGATTACATCCTCACAATGATGAAGTGCTTCTGGATAACTCAAGATATCACATCAGCTCTGGGTTATTCTTTTCCTTTCCTCTCAATGAGAGGAAGATTCATATTGTAATGCAGACTCATATTGCTCATTTTAGTCCTCCCTCTCACACAATGAATTCATTAACATGTCCAAGAGGGGAGGTGTCTTACTCTTACTTCATACTTCTCTTGGGTGAGATAATAGGCCATTCGTCTCTTGGAGCCTGCTTATAACCACAAAAACGTCTGTAAGTAGTATGTCCTTTTACAGAAAGCTGCAATTCAGTACCCATCATTAGCAACAAAGACACAAAACATGAAAAGTCTCAGGATTTGCCCTTTCTGGAAGTCAACAAGGTAGCCTGTTATTTGCATGTGTACTGGAGGAAGGCATGAGATGAATGAGTGAGTGAGGAAATATCTCACTGTTCATTGCACAGATGAAAGCAAGAGATTCATACTTGGATGTGTGCCCCTGTTCACCTGAAGTGACACAGGGATGGTGCAAAGGGGTGCAATTGAAATTTTATATGCAAACAATTGCATCATTAAGAAATAAAAAGATTAGAAATTATCAGTTGGAGAGTGCCATGACCTACACAGCTGAACCCTCAAAACAGGTGAGGGTCGATGGGGGATTAAGAAACACACAGATGTTTACAGAAAGCTGGGACCAGGTGGGACACTGACAACTGATGGAGGAACAGTGACCCAGAACTAGTGCAGTACATTTAATATGTAGGGTCTCATAAGCAGGAAATGAAAACTACAGGGGTATATTTTTTGTTGTTCACTAAATAGTTACAGAGCTACAATTATTTTTGTAGCTATTCTACAGATGCAGTGCTAGAAACATCCTGTTAATATTCTGCTGTCCCCAGGAAGCCGATTGTCCAGTTTCTTCAAAGCACAAAAGCTTGGAGGTTGCAGTGCTTACAAGATATTGTGGCTCTTCAGGCTCAGGCCTAAGTCGCCGCAATATAGCTAAACGCACCAAGAAAGTTGGAATCCTCGGTAAATATGGGACCAGCTACGGTGCCTCCCTCTGGAAAATGGTGACGAAAATTGAAATCAGCCAGCACACCAAGTACACTTGCTCCTTCTGTAGCAAGACCAAGATGAAGAGACGCGCTGTGGGGATCTGGCACTGTGGTTCCTGCATGAAAACAGTGGCTGGTGGTGCCTGGACCTACAACACCACTTCTGTCGTCACGGTCAAGTCTGCAATCCGAAGGCTGAAGGAATTGAAAGACCAGTAAAAAGTTCTACCATTTAAGACATCCCTAGCCTATAATAAATGGGTTAATTTATATAACAAAAAAAAAGATATTGTGGTTATCTTGTTATGATCAGAATTGTCTATTCCCAACAGCTGGTGTCTGAGCTCAAGGTCAACACTGTTATTGTTCTGTACTTTAGCACAGAACTTCCTCAGGCAGGTCATTACCTACCACAGCTCCTGGGCAATGTTGTTCTGCACCTTTGCACAGAAAGTTCCCATAGCAAAGCACAGCCACAGCTCAGAGGCAGTCAAAGAACATGATACAAGGCATGGCTCTCCAAATCTCCCCCTTTTGTATTTTTATATGCAAACAGTGTGGCATTATTTGAAGCTTTTGAATTCCTCTTCAGAAGATTCAGCATCCTGACAACTCAATAAAGCCGGAAGAGCCTCACAAATGGTGGCTAGAGATTAATACCTTCCTGCTGGTTAACCATGTGTTCACTCTGATGCATCAGGTTCTACAGTTGTTCCCATGTTGGTCGTTTGGCATTCTGTGTCTTCTGAGTTGTCCTCCATTTCTTCCTCAGCATCTTCCTTCCAGTGCAGGTTGGGATCAACATCTCAGGTGAGAGCTTAAAGCTCATTTTAACTGCGGCTTGAGATCCTTCATGGTGATGACAAACAGCAAAATCAGATACCCAGAATGTACGAGCAGCATCTTATAGAACAACACAAGGATGGCCTCTACCATATTATCACTGGATCTGGTCCGTTATGTGGTCCTGATTATATGTCTTTCCACCTAACCAGGCCTGTGAGTTCTACTACACTGGGAGTCATGCACCACTCACCTGCAGTACAACACTTGGCACCACAATTCACAAAATTTAAAACAAAGAGAGCATGATTCAAACAATTTTGTGAGGTTCTATGATCTCCCCCTTTTTGTTGTAATTGTAACTTAACTGACAATTGAACCTGCTATACAATTGCCTGGCCTTGAGGACTATAAGTGATACCATTTTGGTGATGAATAAGATATTGATCACAAATGTGTCAATGCTCCAATTTATACCAGTTCCTCTTTTTATCAGTTTTAATACATAGAGGACAGCTCAGCATTGCAAAAGTAACCAAACATTGGGAAATGACTGGTGTGTATTTTCTCCCTTTTGAGCTGTGGCAAAAGTGATGTGAGAACAAGTGTTGATATTAACATGGATGTAACAGAGTTTGCCAAATTTAGGGATGTGAGTTAATCCATCTGCCACAACTGGTTTGGCTGAAAACCATGAGGATTAATGCTACTTGGTAAAACTGGAGTATGTACTACACAAGAGGAAACTGGAGAGCAATTAGGTGAGCTTGTTCCCAGGTAGTGTGAGATTCTTTGCATAAACTGGAAGAACTCTGATGATGCTTGAGCACAGTCATAACAGGACAACTGCTGACAGGCTGCAACAAGATGATCAGCTATACTGCTGCCTGATATCAAAGAGACTGGAAGTTCGGAATGAGCTCTGATGTGTCCAATAAGACAGTGATACTGATGCACTTGAATTGTTTTTGTAGGGGATGGAATAAATGAAATCACTCTCTGACTGTGTTAATTCGGTGGTGGCTCTTTATATGTGCATAGCATCACCTACCTTGTAGGTACTATGACTGTAGGTATTAACCAATTCATCAGCAAAGTGGAATAAAGCACAAACAAAACCTTGAAATGCTGCCCATTGTGCAGAGGTATAGGAGGTTTGTGCCACTTTAGTAGGAGCAAGGCTATAGCAACTAGCTAGCTATTCCTGAGCTAGAGCCATCAGTTAATGCGTACATTGTGGGGGAAGATAAAGATTATTGTAGCAAAGTCAATAAGCTAATTATAAGGATAGTGATTTCCTACCTGGCCAGGAAATTTAGCAAAACCCACACACCAAGCATGTGAGGATTGTCCAAGTCAACATTGTTGTTGAACTGAAAAGGGTACCACAATGAAAGAAGGCTCAGCTCCCACCAATTGTATGACTCAACTTATGCCTTCAATAATAAGCTGAGCAATGAGATCATGAAATGGGGTCAAAGAGTTTGGAGAGCAGTGAGCAAGGTGGAGCCATTCAATACCTCCTGAAGACCGTGACATGGCTACTGTGGGGTTACGAGTAGTAGGAATTATCAGCACATGTATAGGCTCCTAAAAATTAAATCTAGTCAGTTGTGCTATCGTGAGGCCAGTTTCAACCTTTACTAATGCAGCCCTTGCTTCTGTAGAGAGCTGTGAGGGGCCAGAGAGGGATCTTCACATAAGATGTCAAATAAAGGGCTGACCTATAGTAAATAATCATAAGGTGGGCCATAATCAGTAATTATCTCCATGTAACTTTGGGAAAACCATTGATGGAATATAAGATATCAGTTCAAATTTGCATGTTTTGTGGATGAATCATGCATCCTTCAATTAAGCTGCATTAATGCTAAAAAGGAGAGGCTTTTTGTACTTTTTCAGAGTCTATGCACAAGCCCATTGTGATAAGAGGGGTTACCAAGTGTGAAAACATTTTTGAAGCATATCTGAATTAGGAATAGGCCAAAAGTATGTCATCTCTGTAATGAATAATATTTGCATAAGGGTATGGCTTCTGTGTGGGAGAAAATGCTTGAGCTACAAAACCATGACATAAGGTAGAACTATTAGCCATTCTTTGTGATAAAGCCTTCCAATGATATCTTTTAACTGGCTCCTTAAAGTTAATTAATGAACACTAAGTGCAAAGTGCTTACAATCAGCTAGATGTAAGTATATAGTAGAAAAGCAATCCTTGATGTCAGGTATTTTTAAATGATAATGAAAGGGGATAGCTGTAGGAGACAGAAGCCCAGGAAACAAACCAATTATATTTTCCAATTAATTGCTCAGAGATCTTGTAACAGCCACCATTTGCAAGATTTTTTTCATGATTAGTAGGGTTATTTCATGGACTAAAAGTAGTTTCAGTATCAAAAGCGTGAAGCTATTCTTGGACAAGCATATGAGCCACCTGAAGCTTCTCCCCAGTGAGGGGTCATTGATTTACTCAGACATGGTCATCTGATAGCCAATTATTTTTTCTACTGTTTTCTAGGTTGGAAAAGAGACCAAAGCCCCTACTGAAAAGGAAGATCTGGTGTATACCCTAATCCATGCCTTTCTTGTTGGTTTTCTCCCAAACTTTTGTGGGGATCAGTCCTTGATTAAACTTCTGGGAAGTAAACACTGAACTTGGTAGGACTCATATAGAAGAAGCCCATTCTGCTTAGTACCTAAGGGCCCCATTAATATACATTGGAAACTCTTAAGGACATAAGGTTTGAAAATTCCCTTATTACCTTCTAAGTCTTGCCATTGAAAATACTGGCAACCTTAGAAATATGACCTATACCTTGCAAGTCAGTTGAAGGCCCTGTGTAGGGACCAATATTTAGGCCAATAGACCTAACAAATACCTCTGCCCCAGTGTGTATAACAATGTGACAAATCTTACCTTTATTTAAAGCTCCAATTGAGGTTGCTCTTCTCTAACTAACTGAGCCCAGTATGCCCTATCTGATGACTCCATACCTTTATCACCTCTGGGTTATTTTACAAAATTTTCCCTGTTGATTAATAAGGAAAGAGAAAATATGAGATGTGTTCTTTGGGGGAGCATTTGAACAAGGGAATTGGTGGTCTGTGCCATAAATTTTATTTCCCTTCTAGCATCTGGACCTATCACTTTCAGCAGTACTTGAAATTTCCTCATAGTCAGACTATCCAATCCCAACAAAAGTTGCCCTGTGTCAGAGGGCAAAGGGCAATAAACACCAGTACTTATAGCCTGGGGCCCCATTTTTAGTGTCAATGCACATCTGTTAGTGGGATAGAGGACCAATTCTGCACTTCCTGCCCTGACCATTTAAAAGTCCTAGACATGGGACACAGGGCTTGGCTGGGTTTTATGACTACTCTCCAAAGAGTGACAGTGTCCACGCTCTTTGGTGGCGCTAAAGCAGGCTCCAATTCCAGGTTCCTTTCTGAGGAGGGAGAGATTATAAATCCACATTCATCTTTTATTTAAACACATCAGCCCAGTGTCCACCAGGATGGCAACATGGACACAGACCTCATTTTGAATCTAGTGCCCATGAAGATTGGTCCTTGGTATTCTTTTGGCCAGGCTGCTGCTGAGAGTCCCTGGCCAAGTTTCTAGGCTTACCACAGTTGAAGGACCCCCCCTTGGGAATTTTGATTTATTTAGGCATGCTGCAAAACTTTCTTCAAGGCCAGGACCATGGCTATTCTATTGTTGGCTGTACC
Organism: Tamias sibiricus; assembly: GCA_025594165.1. Taxonomy (NCBI): domain Eukaryota; kingdom Metazoa; phylum Chordata; class Mammalia; order Rodentia; family Sciuridae; genus Tamias; species Tamias sibiricus. The sequence goes on along the minus strand of CM046672.1, from coordinate 59,849,928 downwards.
AACAATGTCAGCACAGAGATGGATAAAAGCAGAAATCATTCCCTTCTTTTTATAAAGATGGATTACCTCCTGACAGGCCTTGTTGATACTTTCAAACGCCAACTGTTTAACCAGTGAATCATCACCCTCTGGATCTTGATCACTCACCTAACAGCTTGATACAACAACAAAATAAGGCTCATGAGACCCTGTCTAATTTTGCTGATATCCATACTTCATTCTCCCTAGGTTGACAACTCTCTCCATGCCCTCTTAGCACATATGTTTATTTGTCTATGTTTGTAGATGAATATTTAACTGATATCCTAAATCAGCATATTGTCCAGTTTCTATCAGCATCTCCAGGCTGATATGAAATCCATGAGCCCAATTTTCCTCAGCCTGTTCTGCACTAATCTCCATCCAATTAGATTTACATATCAGATTTCACCCCCTGATCAACAGGCTTTGGCTAACATAATCCAATCACTGGGCAGTACAGCTTCACTGGTAAGAGTCTATCATAGGCTTTGTACAAAGGGAGCTGTGAGAACATATGTAGGACATGCAGACTTAAGATCCTTGAGGGTTTTAAAAGGAATGGGCTCATGGGATCAAATCAGCTGACCAGAATTAATGGAGTCATCTTGTTCAGTAACAGGATGGTCAAGATCTTCAGAAGTCTTCCCCAGCTGTCCTTGCTGCCCAGAGACCATGCTGCAAAAGGGACAACAGTATTGACATAGGTACCCACATCTTAAATTTTGTCCTGGGCATGGGAACAGAGAGTCATAGTCAGGTTAGAAAATTTTTGAAACAGCTTTCTTTCCTCCTCCAGGTTTTTACAGAGTCCTCCCCAAGTCCCCTCCCTCTCTACGTTCAGCGTGTCAATCCCAGTAAGCGTCCTCCTCCAATTCCTGTTCATTTTCAGTATGTAAGTGCTCTGGTGGTGGAGGAAAAAGTGTCATTGGCAGAGGACCTTTTGTTAATTGTTTGTAATATTTAACAGTGATTTAAAGGCCAGGAACCATGTCATGAACCAACCATTTCACACCTTCATGGGATGGGATCAAGGCAGTCTTGCACCAAAGACCATAAAATGAAAATAGAAACGGGAATCTTTTCAGAGCCCATAGCTGCATATCTAGCATACAGATGGTTACCAAGTTATTTCCAATCTCTACATTTTCCATTGCCTCTTCAGGGAACCAAGGATACATTTCATTAACAAGTATTAAATATTGTGACAACTGTGCCTTCTTTACAGGACTTCCATATAATCAAAGCATAGCCATCAGCATAGCAAAATAGAGATCACTCTCTTTGGACCCTGTCTTTGCATGTATACCTATCAATGTAAGAGTCAATCCTAAGGGAGATGCATATTTGAGATTTTGAGGCTTTTCACAGTGTTCTCAATGGGGCCTCCCCTAGTTTACATTTCCCTCAACAGTGTATGAAAATTTCCTCTCTCAAAAATAAAATGTATCAAAGACCCAATTTAAGAACAGAAACTATGAACCTTCTAGAAATAATCACCAGGAATACATTTAGGAACATTGATATGGGCTACAATTGCTCAAGGTAAGACCTTAAAAGCACAAGGAAGTGCAAATGTGCTGATGTTGAAGTGGGAAGCTTCTGCACAGCCCAGGAAACCAGCTCCAGAGGGGGAGCCATCATAGAGAGCAAAATGATGTTTTTAGCAACCCTTCATCCGACAAAGGAGTAATACACACAATATGTTCAAAACTCAAGACATTCAATAAAACTGAACCAAACAATGCAATTTATAATTGGGTTATTGCTATGAATACACATCTCTCAAAGGTTGGTATTCAAATGGCAAAGGCAATAATCAACTGAATACTTAACATTGCCAGCTGACCAGGAAATAAATATCAGATAGAAAACGTAGGCAGTTTTGGTGGTGCATGGCTGTAATCAGAGCTGCTTGGGAGGCTGATGTATAAGGATTGCAATTTCAATGCCATCCTCAGCAACTTAGTGTCCCAAGCAAGTTACTGAGACCTTGTTTCAAAATAAAAAATAAAAGAACTGTCATGTGGTTTAGTTGCAAAATGTCCCTGAGTTTAATCCACAGTACCTAAAGAAATTTTTTAAAAAGATAATGCCAAAAATACCATGATATGAATCATATCACCCCATTTAGACTGACTATGAACAATTAACAAATGCTAATAGAGATGGAGAAAAGGGAACTCACTTCTTGAAGTGAGGAAACACTTCAGAACATATATTTTTGTCTCAACTGCATAATCTTAAGCCCATTCCTATAAACTTAGCATTTCCTTCAAAGCTGACTCCATAATGTGAGGTTGAAAACAGTCTCACCCAAATCAACAGAACATGGACATTTTCAGTATGAGAAGATCCCTATGTCTCTAACGTTTTCAAAGACCCCAGAACCATGGAAGCATTTCTGCCTGCTCAGATGTCCCTACATGAAATTTGTAGGTAGAATTCTGCATGAGATAAGAGACTTCGTATAGTTTTTTTTTTTTTTTTTTTTTTTTTTGGTACCAGGAATTGAACTCGGGGGTACTTCACACTGGGCCACATCCCCAGCCCTTTTTTGTATTTTTATTTAGAGACAGGGTCTCACTGAGTTGCTAAGTGCCTCGCCATTGCTGAAGCTGGTTTGAACTCGTGATCCTCCTGCCTCAGCCTCCCAAGTGCTGGGATTACAGGTGTGCGCCACCGCACCGGCCCTATAAATTTCTTATGTAATGTGAGCGTGGAGATATTCAGGCACCCCTGAGGTCACCCTGAATGTTGAGGTTGTGTTCCTTCAAAGCAGACTGCATATCAGATTGAGCTGGAACTAAGTCCTCAGGCACATCAACATTTGCCTGTGATTTCTACTTGCCTAAACACCAACCACCCTTTTCACTGTAGAACACAAACAAAAGGTGCTGGTCCAGGGCCTCTGACCCATGTCACCTGACAGCTTACATCACACTCAGAAATTTCTTTTCATACCTGTGTGGCTGTGGTTCTGGACACAATTGAAACCCAAAAGAACCCATGGTTCCTACATGGTCACTTTTTCTAAGTTTCTTGAAAAACTTCATTTTTTAATCTTTAAAATTTTAGTAGAAATTGACATATTTAAGGCCCAGTTGTGCCAGGCCTTATTCATAGCCTGCATATCACATTATGTGATGCAAAAATAAATAAATAAATTCACCATAAGTTGAGAGCTATTAAAGCAGAGTGGTGGAGGAATGAGGCTCTCTCTCTCTCTCTCTCTCTCTCTCTCTCTCTCTCTCATTTTGCAGGCTTTCCAGGTCTTTATTAGAAGAGTACAGTAAAATATAATTTTAAATGTGAAAAAAAGAATACTAAAATCAAGTTGTTGCTATGTTTAAGAAGAAGTCTTGATTTCTTCTGTGCATGGTTTAAGATTAGAATATTTTTTACCAACACAGCTAAAACATTTTATTCTGAAAGAGTTTGGACATCCATTATTTTCTTTTCCTCCCATATCTCTTTGCTCTGCCAAGTGAAGAAATTCAGTAACCCTCTTGCCCTCTTCCTCTCTCCTAGTGTTTACAGGCCCCTAGCACATCACAACCAGTGTCCTATTTTGTCTTGAAACTCTTATAGTAACTCCTTTCCTTATTAGAGTGTATCTCTGACATCGTCCAAGACATTGTGATTATTCCATATTCCAAGATTACTTTCTGACTTTGAATCATAGGAGAAATTTCTATTAATGCCTAGCAGAAAGCTAGTAGTTGGATCACAGTGTACATGATGCAGCACCATCAAAAATTTTCTGGTCTGTGATCTTAGATGTTGCCACAAGGTGGCACTCACAAGCTTTGAGGTAAGCCACCACTGATGCTACTTGAGTGGTCTTTTTCAGGTTACTGATCCATGGGGGACTTAGTTCTTCCCTTGGGAAGGATCCTGGAATTCCCGTGTGTAGACTGCCCAATGCATGAGATCTCGGCCCTCTAACAATGGGATAGCTCTCCTAGCTCCAGACTTGGGTGTTACCCATTAGGCTTGGACAGCCCAACTCCTTTTTGGCAAAAGAACATTCCATCAAAATTTTTTTGAAGCCCCCTTGTATACATAAACAAACATGGGTTCTCTTCCTCTCCTTCCAATGTGGAAGTTGACTCCCAAGCTTAAAGAGCCGTCCAACCCCTGTTTTTCAAAATTACTTCCATGTCAGATGGTCTTTTCATCCTCTTCTTTCTACTTAAATCTGATTTTGCCACCAGCCTACCCCAGGCAGAGAAACCCTGTTTCCACCATGCACACAGGACGTGGGTGGGAGGCTTTGGCAGTAAACTCCAACTTATAGCACCAAGGACTTTCAAGCACTTGCAAAATCATGTCTGATTGTGGATTCCAGTGGTCCAGATGTATCAAGAAAGAGGCTGCCTTTTGCATTCTAGACAAGACCTGCTTTTGTCCATGCCCTTGTTCAAATGTGACTTTCTTTGAGTGCAGTTCCATCCTCTCCTTGTAAAGGAAATTGCTGCTCTGTGCCAAAGATAAATGGAAAACATTTTTGGAAACTGAGGACACCAACTCTGAAATAAACTAATCATAAAAAATGAGCAAAGAGTGTGTGTGTAAGATTGACACTTTCCACTGAAATTGCATTTTGTATCCAGAATGTATCAGATATCATCAGTCACATTTTCACAACCCTCAATGAATTCTGCTCCTCCTATCTAGCCACGGCTCTCCCTACTCATGCAAATTTCTTAATGAGAAATAAAGGACTTATTCCTGTTGAGGTGGTCAAAAATGTTGGCAGGGATAGATTTTTTCATTGTTGATTTTTGAACACTGTAATCCTTTATTCAAGAGCTGGGGTTGTTATATTCAATGTGTTTATGATCCTCTCCTTTGGATGCTAAGACAGTTGTAGAAATTTTAGCTAAAGTTTCTCACATTATCTGGTGGGGTTACTGGGGAGGGCTGACCAATTGTGTATTCCTGTAGTAAAGGTGGTGCAGAATTCTAAAACAAAATATATAGTACAAGGGGTCTAATGTTGGCCAACCTTCTGAACTCTTTGTGTGTATTTGAGCTATGATCCATTTCCCTTTTCACTGGAGAGATGCCAGATTTTGCTGAATGAATGTCTGGATCTCAGTGACCTATGGTAAAATTCACTTTGGGGAACAGGAACTAATCTTCACAGGTTTCCATTAATGTCTATGTATAAGAATTATTGGATATCAGCTCTTAAGTGAATATGCTCCTATGTGGCCATTATAGGTGTCTCCACAATACCTTTTCTGGGGTGCCAACAAAAAAGACAGTTCTCTCTCTCTCTCTCTCTCTCTCTCTCTTTTTTTTCTTTCTATTGGGACCCTGGATGGCTGGTTCAGGCACACCATGGGATTCAATGTAGTTGAATGTGCATTCATTGGCAAGATTATCTGTGACTTCCTGTTCTTCTCTCTGTGCTGCTGCATTGAACTTATAAGTGGTTCAGGCATCAGCACCTGCTTCCCGTGCTGGTGATCCAGGTTACAAAGCATCTAGCCATCCATGGACTGAGGGATTTCCATTGGTTTTCATTCAACCACTTCCTCCACCAATTCTGGGTCCTTTAAGATCAGCTTCTCTCTCTATTCACAGGTCTCCCAGATCAGTTATTAAAAACAGTTTTATACACAATGGTTTTCTGTACCTCTTAACAGTGTTTTCCCCTCCCTTTATCAGCCATTACTGCCACAGTTGCCAGACAAATTGGCATGTCTTTAACATAATATTATTAAGACTGTGTTCAAAGTTTTTTTTTTTTACTTTCTTTTTTTTTTTTGTCCAGTATTCACTTTTAATTTGTTCTCTTAATTACCTAACTTACTGAGGATTAGTCTTCTCATATTTAAAGTCTGTTATAAGGAACTACAAAAAATTTTATCCTTACACTAATCTTCTATTTTTGGTGTTCTTCTGAGTTCTTTCTGGTTATAACTCCATGTCAGGAAGTGTAGCTGCCAGAATGTTTTTAAAAATTATTATTCTGAAGGGTTATTTCACTCTCATTTTCTTTTTTTTTTAATTTTTATTTATAGTAGTATGTATTACAGTTCATACTATACATATATAGCATCTTTTTACACAAAACTGTTTGTATACAAAGTATATTTGCAGCATTCAAGTCTTCAATTATGCATTTAGAATAATGATATCCATCTTAGTCAACCACTTTTTCCCCCTTCTCCCCTTGCTCCCTCCCTTTGACCATTATAGTGTTCCTCTAATCCTCCTATGTACCCCGACCCAACAATACTGTGAACCGGCTTCCTTACACCGGAAAACCGGCTTTCCTTATACCGGAAACATTCGGTATTTGGATTTTTGAGATTGACTGATTTCACTTAGCATTACTTCATCCATTTACCTGCAAATGTCATTATTTTATTCTTTTTTATTGCTGAGTAAAATTCCATTGTGTATATGTACCACATTTTCTTTATCCATTCATCTACCGAGGAACATCTAGGTTGGTTCCACAACTTAGCTATTGTGAATTGTGCTGCTATAAACATTGAGGTAGCTGTGTCACTGTAATATGCTGTTTTTAAGTCCTTTGGGAATAGACCCAGGAGTGGGATGGCTGGGTCATAGGGTGGTTCCATTCCCATTTTCCCAAGAAATCTCCATACTGCTTTCCATAATGGTTGTACCATTTTGCAGTCCCACCAGCAATGTATGAGTGTGCCTTTTTCCCCACATCCTCTCCAACATTTATTGTTGTTTGTGTTCTTGATAGCTGCCATTCTGACTGGAGTGAAATGAAATCTTAGTTCACTCTCATTTTCTTTGAAATACAGAACTTTTGTTTCTTTGATACCATCCTTCCAATCCATTCTTGGTTTTATTTCTTGAGGTTTCAGAGTTTTATGAAGTGCAGGAGCCCTGTTTGGGGAGATAGCTAAGATTGGGGTTGACTATGGGCCATAGACATTTTTGGGCATTGTCGCCTTCCGTAGTCTCACGGGACTTGGCCCAGGATCTCGAGAGATTTGAGCAGTGACTCAGCAGATCGACATTTTTGGGCACTGTCGCCTTCCGTAGTCTCATGGGACTTGGCCCAGGATCTCGAGAGATTTGAGCAGTGACTCGGCAGATCGAGCGAGAGCGATTCCTGCTCAGGCGCATGGGATGAGACCAGAGAGAGAAAGGACAGGGTTATCGCTATTGTATAGATATATTGTAGTTTCTTGTAAGAGTAGGTGCCTTGGTTTCTTGTGAGAGTGTGTATGTAGTGTTAGAAATTACAAGAGACAGAGACAGAAAGATTAAAGAATTTTTTCGTCTCCATCCTGTCTCCGGACTCCTTCCCACGGCGCTGCCGTTCCAGGCTGCAATCCCTTTCCGGCGGCTAACAGTTGGTGGCCCGTATGGGGAATTCAGCACAGCAGGTAAGAACTGAGAAACCTCACAGGAGTCTCTAGTCAGAGCAGTTAAAATGGGTTCGAAAATAACTAAGACCCAAGTGTACGAGGCTCTTGATGAATTCTTGGATATGGATGAGTCTGTCGTTAGTGAGGAGGATTTAGAAAACAGTGAAGGCAATCATAAAAGCGTAGATTCCGCTGAGTCAACTAAGACCAGTAAGGAGAGTATTAGAAGCGTCCCCAAAATTACAAAGATCCGGGCTGCTAAAGCTATTCAAGATTTATTAGAGATATTTCAAGGATACATGGTCTCAATTGAACCTGGGACTCAGGATGTTACTGAGTCAGTTAGGACCAATGAGAGTAGTAGTAGTGAGGAGGAATTAACTAAAGGTGATTTTGAGAAAATGAACAAAAGGAAATTAAGGAAGACCAAGATAAGGGATCATCAAGTGGAGGAACTTGTGTCCTCTACTCCCCCATGGGTGAAATCTATTACAGAAAATATGAAGGGTATCACTAGACGTTTGCATACCCTAGAAATAGAAATAAAAAGTCTTTCTGAGCGCTTATGCGCTCTTGAGGGTAACTCACAGATACATTGGGAACTTCCAGTATTTGAATATGAAAATAGACAGAGGGGCCACCAGCCAGTAGATTTCAAAACAATAAAAAATCTCAAAGAGGCAGTAATGACTTATGGACCCCAAGCTCCTTTCACGTTGAGTATACTGGAGTCCCTTAACACCTTTAGCTTAACCCCCGCAGACTGGAAACATCTATGTAAAGCAACATTAAGTGGGGGACAATACTTGGTTTGGCAATCACAATTTCAGGAACTTTGTATAGAAACAGCTAAAAGAAACGCAGATGCAGTGTTTGGAGACCATAATATAGAAATGCTCACAGGAGAAGGGCAATTCGCAGACGTACAGGATCAAAAACATTATACCCCAGGAGTATATGCTCAGATAAAGGCAGCTGCCTTAAAGGCATGGAAAACTGTACAAGGACCTGGGGATTTACAAGGTAGCTTGTCCAAAGTAATTCAAGGACCTAATGAACCATATGCTGAATTTGCTGATAGACTTTTGAGAACTGCAGGTAGAGTTTTTGGAGACATTGATCAAGTTATGCCATTAGTTATTCAATTAGCATATGAAAATGCTAATAAATATTGCCAGGAAGTCATCAGGCCATGGAAAAATAAAAAGGATCTTTCCATATATATACAACTATGTAAAGATATAAATGATGCCTTTGTCACAGGGAATGTGATTGCAGCAGCTGTGAGAGATGCTGCCCCTCAAAATTTTACAAGGGCTCAACATAGACATTATAATCAATCAGGATATTCTAGGCAAAATTATCATAATCAATCAGGCTATTCTAGGCAAAATCCCCAAAGAGAAATAAGACCAAATTCATACCGTACTCCAGGTTGCTGCCCCAGGTGTAAGAAAGGAAATCATTGGGCCAATAAATGCTATTCAAAATTTGACATCCATAGAAATCCTTTGTTCAGGAATTCAAAAAACAGGGCACGGGGCCCAATGCCCCGGGGCCCACAAATGTACGAGGCATTGGAGGAGGAGTATCCTCAAGCATCCACTCAGATGCATCCCTGACACAATCCCTATTACCCATCCACTCCCTCGCCAGAGGAACAGGAGGAAATGCAGGATTAGGCCTCTGTTCCACCGCCCGAATAGTGTTAACACCTGAAATGGGGGTTCAACTGATTCCCACAGGAGTCAGGGGACCTCTTCCCTCAGGGACTGTAGGACTTATTATCGGGCGAAGTCCTAAAAGCTTATTAGGTTTGCAAGTGACCCCAGGCGTAATAAACTCAGACTACAAAGGGGAAATAAAAATAATGCTTAGCTCACCCAAAGTATAAGTTCTATTAATCAGGGAGATAGAATTGCTCAGCTGCTCCTGCTTCCAAATTTACATAATTCATTTAAAATGAATATGCCTCTAAATAGGAACAATAGAGAATTTTGTTCCACTGATTTGAAACCCATGGTTTGCTGGGTTCAGGACTGTACAAGGAGGCCTATGTGTAAAATAAGAATCCAAGGAATAGAAATGGAGGGTCTTATAGATACTGGAGCTGATTCTTCCATCATTAATTTACGTCAATGGCCCAAACACTGGCCTCTACAAAAAGCTTCAACAAGTTTAAGAGGCTTGGGATATAATAACCTCCCAGAAAAAAGTGCGGTAATTTTAAAATGGGAGGATGATGAAGGACATAAAGGCGCATTTCAGCCTTATGTTTTACCTAATCTACCAGTTACTTTATGGGGAAGAGATATTTTACAACAAATGGGAGTACACCTTGCAACCAAACCTGCAGGTGTTAAATGTAAAAATCTACAGGGTAATCTTAACCCTAAAAGAAATCATCAAAAAGTACAGGGTAAGCTTAACCCTAAAAGAAATCATTATCATATAGGAAAAAGACATTTTTCTTCGGGGCCACTGAGAAAATAATTTTGAAAATACCATGGCTTTCTGATAAGCCAGTGTGGGTCCCTCAGTGGCCCCTTTATAAAGAGAAATTACAAGCGGCCCACCTACTAGTTCAGGAACAATTAGAAGCAGGACATATAGAAGCTTCGATCTCTCCCTGGAATTCCCCCATATTTGTGATCAAGAAAAAAATCAGGAAAATGGCGATTATTACATGATCTTAGACAAATTAATAAAACCATGCAAGTCATGGGCCCTACTCAACCTGGACTTCCAAATCCTGTAGCTATTCCAAAAAATTTCCATGTTATTAGTCTTGATATAAAGGATTGCTTCTTTTCTATTCCCCTACATCCTCTGGATGCCTCCAGGTTTGCTTTTTCAGTTCCTTCTATTAACAATAATGGCCCTGATCAGAGATATCAATGGAAGGTTTTGCCGCAGGGAATGGCTAATAGCCCCACCATATGCCAAATATATGTGGACAAGGCTATCCAACCCATTAAAAATAAATATCCAAACCTCATGTGTCTACATTACATGGATGATATTTTACTGGCCCACCCTAATCAAAAAATCTTATTTAATATATTCAGTGACGTGGTAGAAAATTAAAAAAAATACGAATTATATATAGCAGAAGAATAAGTTCAAACCAGATCTCCCATATTATATTTAGGATTTAAAATCATGGATACTTTTGTTAGACCCCAAAAAATTTTAATAAATAAAGAACATTTAACCACCCTCAATGATTTCCAAAAACTACTGGGAGACATTAATTGGCTTCGCCCTACACTAAACCTCACTACTGGCCAATTAAAACCTTTATTTGATATCCTTCGAGGGGAACCTGATCCATCCTCACCGTGAACATTGACTCCTGATGCTAGGAAAGCTTTAAAGGTAGTAGAAAGAGCCATCGAAGGAGCTCATTGTGACAGATTTGATTTAACTCAACCGCTGATATTGATTATTATTTCTTCACAATATACACCCACAGGAGTATTTTGGCAACAAGGGCCTTTATTATGGATACATTTGCCTGTCTCTCTTAAAAGCATAATTGAGTCATATACCTCCATGGTGGCTAAACTTATTCTTCAAAGACTTAAAACTTCTACTAAAATATTTGGCATTCACCCTGCTACTATTATTACTCCCTATTCATCATCACAGATTGAATATTTATGCTTCAATGATAATGACTGGGCTATAGCTAGATGCTCTACCTCTGCAAATTTTGATAATCACCTTCCTAAGTCTCCTATATTATCTTTTTGTATTAATCATCCTATTATATTTCCACAGGTAATAAAAAATCAACCTATTCCTAAGGCATTTAATGTATTTACAGATGGGTCCTCAAATGGTACTGCTGCAGTAGTCACTACAAAAGAAAAAATGACTTACATAACTGCACACAAATCAGCTCAACTAGTGGAATTGGAAGCTGTGGTAAGAGCTCTGGAAAATTTTAGAGACCAGCCCATAAACATTTTTTCAGATAGCCACTATATTGTACAAGCTGTCCCAAAATTAGAGTTAGCAGGACCAATAGCACCTCATACTCCAGCCTTTAAATTGTTTTATCAAATACAAAAACTTTTGTGGGCAAGAAAAGAACCTCTATTCGTAGGCCATATTAGAGCACATACTAATTTGCCTGGCCCCCTCCATGAAGGTAATCAAAAGGCTGATGAACTTACAAAAACAATATTTATACTTTCAGCGCTACAACAAGCTACTTTATTTCATTCCCAGTTTCACGTCAACAGCACCACCTTGCAACGTAGGTTTAAAATCACAAAGGAGCAAGCCAGAACAATTGTAAAAGATTGTAAATCTTGTATGACACATTTGCCCAATCCTCATTTTGGTGTTAACCCTAGAGGATTAATGCCCAATCATTTGTGGCAGATGGATGTTACTCATGAGCCAAGCTTTGGAAAATTGTGATTTATTCATGTAACCATAGATACATGCTCAGGCATGATTTTTGCTTCCTTACATTCCGGAGAAAAAGTTAAAGATGTCACATCTCATTGTTTACAAGCTTTTGCTGCATTGGGCATCCCCAAAATGCTTAAAAACAGATAATGGTCCCGCTTATACGTCCTCATCTTTCAAACAGTTTTGCGCATAATTCAACATATCCCATAAAACAGGCATCCCATACAACCCTCAGGGTCAGGGCATTATTGAAAGAGCAAAGTGCACACTAAAAGTTATGTTGTTAAAACAGAAAGAAGGAAAGTGGAAAAAAACCTAAGGACAGATTGGCAGTTGCCCTGTTTACTTTAAATTTTTTAACTTTAGACTCTGATGGTTATTCTGCTGGAGACAGACATTGGAACCCACATCAACAACATAAACCTTTGATTTACTGGAAGGATGTTCTTTCAGGTACGTGGAAGGGTCCAGGTCCAGTATTAATTTGGGGGAGAGGATCTGTTTGTGTTTTTCCAAAGCACGAATCCTCTCCAATATGGATACCATCTCGATTAATAAAGCAGGTACCACATCAAAAGGATCAAGATGAAGTTGTTGAGGAATCAAGATTAAGAAAAAAGGTACAAAATCAAGAGGACCATGATGAAGATATGGAATGATTCCCTTAAAAGAGTCCTTCAAAATATGTCACAACTTAAGTGTCATTCCTCCCGGCTGGGACGAAGAGATCTCTCTTTAGTGTGCACACAATATATATATATTTTTTTACTTTTTATATATGTGTTTATGTCTGTGTATTTGTCTAAATTTCATGTTAATATGACGTCACAAATGTATGTTTGTATGTGTGTCTGTCTGTCCAGTGTGACATCAAAAATAACAAAGCGCTTGTGAATATATATATATATGTATATATATATATGGATCCAAATAACTCTAATTCATTAAGTTTAAGAGTATTCAAATTGGGTAAATAATTTAATAAGTGAAGGTACCTTCAATTTTGTTTTATAAGTGTCCCAGGGACTTCTCTTTAGCAAAAAATATGACTAGTGCTGTATAACCTGATATTTTGGTGTTTTGACATGAGGTTGCTTATTTGTTATTAACTTCATTTGTTTAATAAATGATTAATTTCAATTATTTCAACAGGTAAAGGACTGCTGTGCATGCAGAAACTCGAGAGTTCCAGCTAACAAATTATTTCTCCAAAGTGCTTTTAGTTTTTCTTTAATCTATCTTTAATGCAGTAATTACCCTCAGTCTTTCTTTGTTTTGTTCTAAATATGATATTTTGCCAGCTTATGTTTGTGGGAGCTCAGACTGCAATGTGTGTGAGCAGAAATCAACTTATTTTTCCAATCTAATAATTCTATTTTTTAGTTTGACAACTCGCCTCTTGACTCAGTGCTGGAATAGCACTGCCTTTCCTTTAATAATTGATGCTTCAGTCTCTAGGTAGCGGGCCCTGAAGATTTGCCGGTGGCATTGTCTACACATAAAAAAGACGGCTGCTGCTACAGCTGCAGGGATCGCGGTCACTGCAAGTATCCGTGCTGCTCAAATGTCAAACAACCTCACCAGCAGTGTGGCCTCTGCTCTGCATGCATGGGGCCTCCTAGATCTACGTGTTATAACAAGTGGACATTTTGATCTTTCATTGTTTGGGACTTCATGGGACAGTACCTTGCGGCTATTTGTTTAGAGAACTCACTGTGTTACTTGATAGAACTTAGGGCAGCTGATTTGTTTAAAGAATTTGATATACTATGCAATTTGGCTCGTCACCAAAAGGCTTGTCGCCTTAAAGCCGCAGCATCTCCTCCCAATTGGACGGCTGTTAGTCATCTTACACAGTCGATCCTAAAGGGCTCCATTGGATGGCTGGTTAACCAATGACGGGTAAGATCCCCAGAGGGGGACAACCTAAGACAGGCACAGTCGCACGGGACAGTCTCATGTGGCCGACATATCAACCTAAGACAGGAGTCAAGGACACAGCCTTGATTATCCAATGACGGGTAAGAATGTTGGTTGCACATAGACGTCCTAGAGCATCCCCTCTTTTAAAACAAAAGGGGGGAAATGCAGGAGCCCTGTTTGGGGAGATAGCTAAGATTGCGGTTGACTATGGGCCATAGACATTTTTGGGCATTGTTGCCATCCGTAGTCTCACGGGACTTGGCCCAGGATCTCGAGAGATTTGAGCAGTGACTCAGCAGATCGACATTTTTGGGCATTGTCGCCTTCCATAGTCTCACGGGACTTGGCCCAGGATCTCGAGAGATTTGAGCAGTGACTCGGCAGATCGAGCGAGAGCGATTCCTGCTCAGGCACATGGGATGAGACCAGAGAGAGAAAGGACAGGGTTATCGCTATTGTATAGATATATTGTAGTTTCTTGTAAGAGTAGGTGCCTTGGTTTCTTGTGAGAGTGTGTATGTAGTGTTAGAAATTACAAGAGACAGAGACAGAAAGATTAAAGAATTTTTTTTCGTCTCCATCCTGTCTCCGGACTCCTTCCCGCGGCGCTGCCTGTTCCAGGCTGCAATCCCTTTCCGGCGGCTAACATTGAGAAAATGAACAAAAGGAAATTAAGGAAGACCAAGATAAGGGGATCATCAAGTGGAGGAACTTGTGTCCTCTACTCCCCCATGGGTGAAATCTATTACAGAAAATATGAAGGGTATCACTAGACGATTTGCATACCCTAGAAATAGAAATAAAAAGTCTTTCTGAGCGCTTATGCGCTCTTTGAGGGTAACTCACAGATACATTGGGAACTTCCAGTATTTGAATATGAAAATAGAAGGGGAGGGGCCACCAGCCAGTAGATTTCAAAACAATAAAAAATCTCAAAGAGGCAGTAATGACTTATGGACCCAAGCTCCTTTCACGTTGAGTATACTGGAGTCCCTTAACACCTTTAGCTTAACCCCCCGCAGACTGGAAACATCTATGTAAAGCAACATTAAGTGGGGACAATACTTGGTTTGGGCAATCACAATTTCAGGAAACTTTGTATAGAAACAGCTAAAAGAAACGCAGATGCAGTGTTTGGAGACCATAATATAGAAATGCTCCACAGGAGAAGGGCAATTCGCAGACGTACAGGATCAAAAAACATTATACCCCAGGAGTATATGCTCAGATAAAGGCAGCTGCCTTAAAGGCATGGAAAACTGTACAAGGACCTGGGGATTTACAAGGTAGCTTGTCCAAAGTAATTCAAGGACCTAATGAACCATATGCTGAATTTGCTGATTAGACTTTTGAGAACTGCAGGTAGAGTTTTTGGAGACATTGATCAAGTTATGCCATTAGTTATTCAATTAGCATATGAAAATGCTAATAAATAATTGCCAGGAAGTCATCAGGCCATGGAAAAATAAAAAGGATCTTTCCATATATATACAACTATGTAAAGATATAAATGATGCCTTTGTCACAGGGAATGTGATTGCAGCAGCTGTGAGAGATGCTGCCCCTCAAAATTTTACAAGGGCTCAACATAGACATTATAATCAATCAGGATATTCTAGGCAAAATTATCATAATCAATCAGGCTATTCTAGGCAAAATCCCCAAAAGAGAAATAAGACCAAATTCATACCGTACTCCAGGTTGCAGCCCCAGGTGTAAGAAAGGAAATCATTGGGCCAATAAATGCTATTCAAATTTGACACCATCCATAGAAATCCTTTGTTCAGGAATTCAAAAAACAGGGCACGGGGGCCCAATGCCCCGGGCCCACAAATGTACGAGGCATTGGAGGAGGAGTATCCTCAAGCATCCACTCAGATGCATCCCCTGACACAATCCCTATTACCCATCCACTCCCTCGCCAGAGGAACAGGAGGAAATGCAGGATTAGGCCTCTGTTCCACCGCCCGAATAGTGTTAACACCTGAAATGGGGGGTTCAACTGATTCCCACAGGAGTCAGGGGACCTCTTCCCTCAGGGACTGTAGGACTTATTATCGGGGCGAAGTCCTAAAAGCTTATTAGGTTTGCAAGTGACCCCAGGCGTAATAAACTCAGACTACAAAGGGGAAATAAAAATAATGCTTTAGCTCACCCCAAAGTATAAGATTTCTATTAATCAGGGAGATAGAATTGCTCAGCTGCTCCTGCTTCCAAATTTACATAATTCATTTAAAATGAATATGCCTCTAAATAGGAACAATAGGAGAATTTTGTTCCACTGATTTGAAACCATGGTTTGCTGGGTTCAGGACTGTACAAGGAGGCCTATGTGTAAAATAAGAATCCAAGGAATAGAAAATGGAGGGTCTTATAGATACTGGAGCTGATTCTTCCATCATTAATTTACGTCAATGGCCCAAACACTGGCCTCTACAAAAAGCTTCAACAAGTTTAAGAGGCTTGGGATATAATAAACCTCCCAGAAAAAAGTGCGGTAATTTTAAAATGGGAGGATGATGAAGGACATAAAGGCGCATTTCAGCCTTATGTTTTACCTAATCTACCAGTTACTTTATGGGGAAGAGATATTTTACAACAAATGGGAGTACACCTTGCAACCAAACCTGCAGGTGTTAAATGTAAAAATCTACAGGGTAATCTTAACCCTAAAAGAAATCATCAAAAAGTACAGGGTAAGCTTAACCCTAAAAGAAATCATTATCATATAGGAAAAAAGACATTTTTCTTCGGGGCCACTGAGAAAATAATTTTGAAAATACCATGGCTTTCTGATAAGCCAGTGTGGGTCCCTCAGTGGCCCCTTTATAAAGAGAAATTACAAGCGGCCCACCTACTAGTTCAGGAACAATTAGAAGCAGGACATATAGAAGCTTCGATCTCTCCCTGGAATTCCCCCATATTTGTGATCAAGAAAAAATCAGGAAAATGGCGATTATTACATGATCTTAGACAAATTAATAAAACCATGCAAGTCATGGGCCCTACTCAACCTGGACTTCCAAATCCTGTAGCTATTCCAAAAAATTTCCATGTTATTAGTCTTGATATAAAGGATTGCTTCTTTTCTATTCCCCTACATCCTCTGGATGCCTCCAGGTTTGCTTTTTCAGTTCCTTCTATTAACAATAATGGCCCTGATCAGAGATATCAATGGAAGGTTTTGCCGCAGGGAATGGCTAATAGCCCCACCATATGCCAAATATATGTGGACAAGGCTATCCAACCCATTAAAAATAAATATCCAAACCTCATGTGTCTACATTACATGGATGATATTTTACTGGCCCACCCTAATCAAAAAATCTTATTTAATATATTCAGTGACGTGGTAGAAAATTTAAAAAAAATACGAATTATATATAGCAGAAGAATAAGTTCAAACCAGATCTCCCATATTATATTTAGGATTTAAAATCATGGATACTTTTGTTAGACCCCAAAAAATTTTAATAAATAAAGAACATTTAACCACCCTCAATGATTTCCAAAAACTACTGGGAGACATTAATTGGCTTCGCCCTACACTAAACCTCACTACTGGCCAATTAAAACCTTTATTTGATATCCTTCGAGGGAACCTGATCCATCCTCACCGTGAACATTGACTCCTGATGCTAGGAAAGCTTTAAAGGTAGTAGAAAGAGCCATCGAAGGAGCTCATTGTGACAGATTTGATTTAACTCAACCGCTGATATTGATTATTATTTCTTCACAATATACACCCACAGGAGTATTTTGGCAACAAGGGCCTTTATTATGGATACATTTGCCTGTCTCTCTTAAAAGCATAATTGAGTCATATACCTCCATGGTGGCTAAACTTATTCTTCAAAGGACTTAAAACTTCTACTAAAATATTTGGCATTCACCCTGCTACTATTATTACTCCCTATTCATCATCACAGATTGAATATTTATGCTTCAATGATAATGACTGGGCTATAGCTAGATGCTCTACCTCTGCAAATTTTGATAATCACCTTCCTAAGTCTCCTATATTATCTTTTTGTATTAATCATCCTATTATATTTCCACAGGTAATAAAAAATCAACCTATTCCTAAGGCATTTAATGTATTTACAGATGGGTCCTCAAATGGTACTGCTGCAGTAGTCACTACAAAAGAAAAAATGACTTACATAACTGCACACAAATCAGCTCAACTAGTGGAATTGGAAGCTGTGGTAAGAGCTCTGGAAAATTTTAGAGACCAGCCCATAAACATTTTTTCAGATAGCCACTATATTGTACAAGCTGTCCCAAAATTAGAGTTAGCAGGACCAATAGCACCTCATACTCCAGGTTTTAAATTGTTTTATCAAATACAAAAAACTTTTGTGGGCAAGAAAAGAACCTCTATTCGTAGGCCATATTAGAGCACATACTAATTTGCCTGGCCCCCTCCATGAAGGTAATCAAAAGGCTGATGAACTTACAAAAACAATATTTATACTTTCAGCGCTACAACAAGCTACTTTATTTCATTCCCAGTTTCACGTCAACAGCACCACCTTGCAACGTAGGTTTAAAATCACAAAGGAGCAAGCCAGAACAATTGTAAAAGATTGTAAATCTTGTATGACACATTTGCCCAATCCTCATTTTGGTGTTAACCCTAGAGGATTAATGCCCAATCATTTGTGGCAGATGGATGTTACTCATGAGCCAAGCTTTGGAAAATTGTGATTTATTCATGTAACCATAGATACATGCTCAGGCATGATTTTTGCTTCCTTACATTCCGGAGAAAAAGTTAAAGATGTCACATCTCATTGTTTGCAAGCTTTTGCTGCATTGGGCATCCCCAAAATGCTTAAAACAGATAATGGTCCCGCTTATACGTCCTCATCTTTCAAACAGTTTTGCGCATAATTCAACATATCCCATAAAACAGGCATCCCATACAACCCTCAGGGTCAGGGCATTATTGAAAGAGCAAAGTGCACACTAAAAGTTATGTTGTTAAAACAGAAAGAAGGAAAGTGGAAAAAACCTAAGGACAGATTGGCAGTTGCCCTGTTTACTTTAAATTTTTTAACTTTAGACTCTGATGGTTATTCTGCTGGAGACAGACATTGGAACCCACATCAACAACATAAACCTTTGATTTACTGGAAGGATGTTCTTTCAGGTACGTGGAAGGGTCCAGGTCCAGTATTAATTTGGGGGAGAGGATCTGTTTGTGTTTTTCCAAAGCACGAATCCTCTCCAATATGGATACCATCTCGATTAATAAAGCAGGTACCACATCAAAAGGATCAAGATGAAGTTGTTGAGGAATCAAGATTAAGAAAAAAGGTACAAAATCAAGAGGACCATGATGAAGATATGGAATGATTCCCTTAAAAGAGTCCTTCAAAATATGTCACAACTTAAGTGTCATTCCTCCCAGCTGGGACGAAGAGATCTCTCTTTAGTGTGCACACAATTATATATATATTTTTTTACTTTTTATATATGTGTTTATGTCTGTGTATTTGTCTAAATTTCATGTTAATATGACGTCACAAATGTATGTTTGTATGTGTGTCTGTCTGTCCAGTGTGACATCAAAAATAACAAAGCGCTTGTGAATATATATATATATATATATATATATGGATCCAAATAACTCTAATTCATTAAGTTTAAGAGTATTCAAATTGGGTAAATAATTTAATAAGTGAAGGTACCTTCAATTTTGTTTTATAAGTGTCCCAGGGACTTCTCTTTAGCAAAAAATATGACTAGTGCTGTATAACCTGATATTTTGGTGTTTTGACATGAGGTTGCTTATTTGTTATTAACTTCATTTGTTTAATAAATGATTAATTTCAATTATTTCAACAGGTAAAGGACTGCTGTGCATGCAGAAACTCGAGAGTTCCAGCTAACAAATTATTTCTCCAAAGTGCTTTTAGTTTTTCTTTAATCTATCTTTAATGCAGTAATTACCCTCAGTCTTTCTTTGTTTTGTTCTAAATATGATATTTTGCCAGCTTATGTTTGTGGGAGCTCAGACTGCAATGTGTGTGAGCAGAAATCAACTTATTTTTCCAATCTAATAATTCTATTTTTTAGTTTGACAACTCGCCTCTTGACTCAGTGCTGGAATAGCACTGCCTTTCCTTTAATAATTGATGCTTCAGTCTCTAGGTAGCGGGCCCTGAAGATTTGCCGGTGGCATTGTCTACACATAAAAAAGACGGCTGCTGCTACAGCTGCAGGGATCGCGGTCACTGCAAGTATCCGTGCTGCTCAAATGTCAAACAACCTCACCAGCAGTGTGGCCTCTGCTCTGCATGCATGGGGCCTCCTAGATCTACGTGTTATAACAAGTGGACATTTTGATCTTTCATTGTTTGGGACTTCATGGGACAGTACCTTGCGGCTATTTGTTTAGAGAACTCACTGTGTTACTTGATAGAACTTAGGGCAGCTGATTTGTTTAAAGAATTTGATATACTATGCAATTTGGCTCGTCACCAAAAGGCTTGTCGCCTTAAAGCCGCAGCATCTCCTCCCAATTGGACGGCTGTTAGTCATCTTACACAGTCGTTCCTAAAGGGCTCCATTGGATGGCTGGTTAACCAATGACGGGTAAGATCCCCAGAGGGGGACAACCTAAGACAGGCACAGTCGCACGGGACAGTCTCATGTGGCCGACATATCAACCTAAGACAGGAGTCAAGGACACAGCCTTGATTATCCAATGACGGGTAAGAATGTTGGTTGCACATAGACGTCCTAGAGCATCCCCTCTTTTAAAACAAAAGGGGGGAAATGCAGGAGCCCTGTTTGGGGAGATAGCTAAGATTGCGGTTGACTATGGGCCATAGACATTTTTGGGCATTGTTGCCATCCGTAGTCTCACGGGACTTGGCCCAGGATCTCGAGAGATTTGAGCAGTGACTCAGCAGATCGACATTTTTGGGCATTGTCGCCTTCCATAGTCTCACGGGACTTGGCCCAGGATCTCGAGAGATTTGAGCAGTGACTCGGCAGATCGAGCGAGAGCGATTCCTGCTCAGGCACATGGGATGAGACCAGAGAGAGAAAGGACAGGGTTATCGCTATTGTATAGATATATTGTAGTTTCTTGTAAGAGTAGGTGCCTTGGTTTCTTGTGAGAGTGTGTATGTAGTGTTAGAAATTACAAGAGACAGAGACAGAAAGATTAAAGAATATTTTTTCGTCTCCATCCTGTCTCCGGACTCCTTCCCGCGGCGCTGCCGTTCCAGGCTGCAATCCCTTTCCGGCGGCTAACAATGAAGGAAGTCACTGTGCCTATAAGTTGGAGTGTTGACCCTTCTTTTTCTTCAAAGAGCAGATTTATTCTCAGATTTGGTTTGTTTGCTTGTTGTTTGTTTTTGAGGGCAATGTGAATAAAATTATTTTCTAAAACCAGTAGATGACAGAAAATAATTAAGACCTGTGTCAAAATTAATAAGAGTTATAAATTAAAAAGAATATGAAGATCAATGCAACAGTATTCCCTCTTTGAAAAGATAACCTAGGTACATAAACCACAAGTCAAACTAACCAAAAGAAAAAGAGAAAGATCCATATCTACAAAATTAGAAGTTTAAAAAAGATATGTCACCACAGACCCTTATGAAATCCACAGAACCACTCGGGACAATTTTGAAATGCAAATAGAACAAAGAGGTTACAGAAAACTTAAACAGACCAACATGAAGCAAAGAGTTTGGAGCAGCTACAAAAATCCTCCCTACAGCCGGGTGCAGTGATGCACACCTGTAGTCCCAGCACTTGGGAGGCTGAGGCAGGAGGATTGCAAGTTCAAAGCCAGCCTCAGCAATGGAGAGGCACTCAGCAATTCAGTGAGATCCTGTCTCTAATAAAATACAAAAAAGGGCTGGGGATGTGGCCCAGTGGTTGAGTACCCATGAGTTTAAACCTGGTTACAAAAAAAAAGAAAAGGAAAAAGAAAAAAAAAAAAAAAAAAACCTCTGTACAGTAGCAAAGAAAAAGCTCAGACAAGATAGATTCTTCTAAAATTAAAAAAAAAGAAAATGGGACTCGTGACATTATTTTCTTTTTGTGTGTGTGTGTGTGCTTTTTTTCAAAAACATACATCATATTTCCACTTTATTATATAAATATCAGTTTAACCTTTTAATGTAAGAATATAAACGTTTTAAGAGTATCTTTGTTATTATTTATACAAATTCACAAACAGTACAATTAATCGATAAAGGTCTCTGGGTTTCTTTAACTCCATGTTCTGGCATGTTGCTGTGGAGGATTCTAAAAAAATAAACAAACAAACAAAATCCAACAAAAATATACATCCTACTCAAAAGTGATTTTTTTTAAAGCCATAAGTCCCAACCCCCACCAAAATAAAGTCATCTATTCCTCCATTTAGAAACAGATTTTTTTAAAACCCACAAACTCCCATTTTATTAACAGAACACAGATAAGAAGTGAATTTCAGTCTCCTCCCCTTCACATTGGGGGCCCCAGGGTCTCTGTAGGCCAACTCTGCTCTGTACTTGCAACAGGAAACCTTACTGTGTGACCTTTTTGTGGAGAAACTTGGAAGAGGGTGAGGGTAGGGCATAATTTGCATATATAATAATCATTTTCAAGACACAATCTGCATCTCAAACAAACAAAAAAAGCAGTTCAACTCTCATTTCTCCCACACATTTGTGCTATAAATTAAGTCAAGATTTAGGAACACAGTTGGGTCCTCAAATCCCAATGGACAATGAGAAAAAGAAAATTATAGCCAGAATGTAGAAGTAGGACACACTGGGTGGATGGAGGTTGAGAAGAAGC
This sequence comes from Tamias sibiricus, assembly GCA_025594165.1. NCBI lineage: Eukaryota > Metazoa > Chordata > Mammalia > Rodentia > Sciuridae > Tamias > Tamias sibiricus. The sequence continues at coordinate 59,827,381 of CM046672.1, read as the reverse complement.
CAAAACAAAAAGATGTACAAACCCAATGGGCATCTTTCCAGTCTAGGCACAAAAATGTTTCAGTCTCAAAATATCTCTCTTGTAGAATTCCAGGGCTTCAGAGAAAAAAAGTAAACTAAAACGAGGTAGCCAGACAAATATATATATATATATATATATATATATATATATATATATATATAATTTATACATATATAATTTATATATATAATATATAGAATATATTTAGCAGAAAAAAAGACCATGATTTCCAATTTCTTTTAAAAACTTAAAAAAGGAAAGCAGATAAAAATGAGTGTTAATAGCAGAGTACTGTAAAAGGAGAAGTGATGAGAAGAGACTGGGATTAGTTACAAAGTGGAAGAAGGGTGAAAAGGCCGTTGTAGTTGGGTTTGCTTTTTATACATTTCAAAATGAAAACCAGATCACAGTATTCAAATGAAAGCTTAAGTGAAGGCAGACATTCTCCTCAACTCCTTAGTGTGGAGAGGACTAGTCACTCCCCACCCCCACCCCATTTACAAATGCCAAGCAGTGGGGATATGGTAGCAGAAAACAGTCCTCCATCCCCTGCAGAGAGGAGTGAGTGGGTGCGTGAGTAGCAGACTCCATTTCTCCATCCACAGGGAAAAGGAGAGGGAAATAGGACAGTGGTAGAAGAGGAACCCTGGAGGCAATGGAAAGGGGCTGGTAGCGGGGAGGGGCGTCGGAGAAGGAGGAGAAATGAGCATGGGCTTCATGTCATTGCCCTATCTCAGCCATCGCCATGAACTATGTCTAAATGTGCGAGTGTGTGTGGGCCAGTGGTGGTGAAGGGAGGGTGAACAGGGCGGGACAAGGGGAGCTGGTGCTGCCGCCCTCACCTGACCTTCTCACTGTCCGTCATTTGCCAGAGTCCCAGGTTGAGTACCTTGAGGCAGAGCAGCTGCATGATGCGCTCCAGGCCGCGCTTGGTGATCCGGGTACAGCCGTACAGGTCTATACCACTGAGCTGGCTCAGGTGCTCAGCAATCAGCTCCAGGCCCTTGTCCGTGATGCGCACACACTGTCCAATGTTGAGCGTGCGCAGCCCATGCATCTGCCGCACCATGTGGTTGATGCCATCATCACTGATGTGGCAGGAGCAGAGGGAGAGGGACTTGAGGCCGTCCAGCCCCTGGGCTATGTAGGCCAGAGTCTGGTCCCCCACTTTGTCACAGAACGAACCATCTAGCCCCGAGAGGCGCAGGCTGCCCATTGCTAAATGCATGATGCCTGTGTCACTGATATTGTCGCAGGAGCGCAGGTTAAGGCTGCATAGGCTGCCCATGTGCGACAGGTGCAGGAGGCCAGCGTCTGAGATGCCCCCACAGAAGCTGAGGTTGAGGAGCCTCAGGTCTGTCAGCCCTCGGGAGATGTGCTTTAGAGAAAGATCCGTGAGCTTCTGGCAGTCCTGCAGCCTGAGCTGCTCCAGGCGCAGGCAGCTCTCCTCCGCGCTGCGCCTCATGCCGGCCAGGTGCCCCATGCTCACGTCCCAGAGGTGGAGGCAGCTGCGGAGGTAAAGGCTCTTGAGCGCTTCAGACCCCAGGCGATGAGCAAAAGGCCGGTGTTGGTAATGTTGCTGCAACCCCCCAGCTCCAGCACCTCCAGGCCCTTGAGGTACTGGGCTATTCGGCCCAGACTGCTGCCGGTGATCTGCTTGCAGAGGCTCAGGTTGAGGGCGCGCAAGGAGCCGATTTCCTGCACAAATGCGTGGCCCAGCCCGTTGTCGGTGAGGTTGTAGCAGCCGCTGAGGTTGAGGCTCTCGATGTTGGCCACGCCCTGGATCACGTAGCTGAGGCTGCGGCGGAGGCTCAGGATCTGCACACGGCGGATGCCCCAGGGCCTGCAGGCTGGGGAACAGCGACGCGTTGGCCCGGCGCAGGTGCAGCTTGGCCTCCACCCCCGCCATACCGACGTGTGGTAGGCGGCGTCCCGCCAGGCCGTGCGCACCTGCGCCGCGCGCCCCTTGTCCCGCACGTCCAGGTAGCCGAAGATCATGGCCAGCAGTTCAGGAACAAACACTAGAAGTGGGTCTCCATCTTCCTCCTCCCCCCTCCGCGGTGCTGGGGGAGGAGGCGCGGCCCCGCGGAGCGACGAGCGCGGTCCGCCCCGGCCGCAACGGACGGCCCCTCCCCGCCTTCCGGCTCCGGCTGCCGCCGCCGCTCCTCCTCTTGGTCCGTCCGTCCGTCCTTCCTTCCTGCCGGCTTCGCCTCCCTCCCTTCCCTCCCCGCGCCCGGGCTCCGCTGGTCCTCACATCCCGGGCGGGGAAGGTGCCTCTCACTCCCGGCGCCGGCCGCCGCCGCCTCTGCTCTGAGCACGCCGCGCTCCGGCCGCGCCGCTCCCACGCCCCCTGCTGCATCCGCCGCCTCCCGACGCCGCTGCCTCCGGCCCCCGCCGCTGCTGCACTGGCCGGCGGGCCGACGAGGGGGCCCGCGGCCGGGCGCTCGGGCTCCGGGCGCTGGGGAAGCTTCCTGTCAAATTATTTTCTATGAAATATAAAGGGAATCAAAACTCAATTTTTTTAATGAAGCCAGTGTCACTGTGATTCCAAAACTAGATGAGAAAAAAATCAAAGAAAGGAAATTACAGAACATATTTCTGTTGAATAGATGAAAACTACTTCAGAAAATTTGTAAACCACATTCAAAAACATATAAGAAGATTGTACACTATGATCAAGTCAGCATCATCCCAGGGATGCAAGTTTTGTCCAAATATGCACACCAATAAATGTAATTCATCACATAAATAGAATTAAATTTCAAAAATCATATAATCATCTTAGTTGATGTAGGAAAGAAAACCTTTAAGAACTTAGCCTCCATTCATGCTAAAAATACTGGGGAAAATAGGGATAACAGAAAATTATATCAACAGCATAAAGACTGAATATGACAAACCCAAAGCTCACATCATACTGTATGAGAAGAAATTAATGCATTTTCTCTAAAATCAAGAATAAGACAAGAATGTCCACTTTCACTACTTCTGTTTAATGTAATTCATATAATTTGAAGCAGAGAAATTAGGCAAGAGAATGAAATTAACATGATACTAATAGGGAAAAAATAACTTAAATTACCTGTATTTGCAGTCGACATTGTACTGTGTATAGAAGATCCCAAAACTCAACTAAACAATTTCCGGAGCTGATAACATAAATCACTAAATTAGTGAGATTCAAAATCCACATTAAAAAAAATCAGTAGGTTTATCTGGTTTTGTTTTTCTTTTTTATGTTGGATTCCCTACATCCTGACTTGTTCATTTCTTTTCTTTGTTGATGACCATTTCTGTCTATGCAAGTCCTCTTATTTTTTTTTTAATTTCACCATATATGTCCATGAAAGGTTTCATATTCACTTCTATGAAAGAAACTCAGTAATTTGCAGGTATCTTCTGAAAAAAAAAATTTAATTCCATGTCTCCTTTCGATTTTTAAAATTTTATTTATGAACAAAACTACATAACAGAATATTTGCAACTTTAATAATTTTTTAATTTTTATTGTAATTTCTCTGTGTAACTTATGAGTCTACATTTCTGTGTGCCAAGAAACTTGTGATTTGGAGGCTTTCTTAATATGTTTCATAGTAGTATGTCTCATAATCATTACAATAAGCATTGAATTGAATTTTAACTGTGGTCAAAACTACATAACAGGGCTGGGGCTGCAGCTCAGGGATAAAGTGCTTGGCTCATATGTGTGAGGCACTGGGTTCAATCCTCAGGACCACATAAAATAAATAAAGCTATGTGTATTCATCTACACCAAAAAATAAAAATAAAAAAACACATAACATACAATTTGTCATTTTAATCATCATACATATTTGTTCAGTAGTGTTAAGTATACTCAAATTGTTACTCAGCATCTCTCTCAAGTATTTGTGCCCAAAATCACAGTGAAATACCCATGAAAAAATAACTGCTTATCTTTCTGTTCTCCTGTTATCTGACAAACACCCTTACTACTATGTTTCAGTAAGTTTTATTGCTTAAGGTAGCCCAAGTATATGAACTCATATGTATTTCTTCTTATGACAAACTCATTTTTCTTGGCGTAATGTCCTCAAGATTTATACCCTTTGCAGATGTTACAAAATTCCCTGCATTGTTATGATTGTGACGTTTCTCTTGTTTGTGTATTGCAAAGTGCCTCCAATCAGTTTTCAAGGGACTTTCGGGTTGTTTTTTATGTATTGGATTTTAAGAATAATGCTTTAATAAATATGCGTAAGCAAATATCATTTTTTTTCCAAAGGGTCTGTGTTTTTCTGTGCTCTCTACTGTCTTTATATTTGTCTGCCTTTCTTCCATTATTAAATGAGCTTTATTGCTGTAGTGGGAATGTTTTGATTCTGGAAATATGATGCCTTTAACTTTGATCATTTTTTGAAAATTGTTGACTTTTTGTGCTCTCTTGAGATACCACATGATTTTTTATGTTCCTTTTTCTATTTCTCCAATAAATGATATTAGGGTTTTGATAATGATTGTTGGTGTCTTCAGATAACATGAACATTTTTTAATATTCTCTTCCAGTCCTAAAATGAGAGCCACTTAACATACATTAATTGATTTCCATGTCATAATTGTGTATTTTCTGATTTTACCTCTGCTATTTATTTTGAAATTTTATTTTGTTCAGAAAAGAAAGTTAATGAACTTTTAATTTTCTGTATTTTTGAAGACATTTCATGCTCTAAGAAGTGAACTACTATAGATCTGTTCTAGATTACCTCCTTGAGTTATAGATCCTTGATCATGTGAGAAGATCATGAATTCTGCTATTGTTTTTGGAGTATTCACTATATGTCTCTTAAGCTTGATTGCTTTATAGTGTGGTTCATGTCCTTCTTTCCTTATTTTTTGTGAATTTGTATCATTTATTGAAATTAGGTTAGTGAAGTCTCCTTGTCTGAATACGGTGATGTCTATTCATTTGATTTAGTTTTGCCAATGTTTATCTTATATATTTGGCAACCCTAAGTAAATATAAATTTACAAGTATATAGCTTCCTGGTGAATGGAAATTGTTGTTATCATAGTGAGTTGCTTTTTGGCTTTTGACAGTTTTCTGTTTTTACTGTTCTTTTTGCATGTGTCAATATTTTCATCTCTTTCCACTGTATTTTCTTCTTTTTGAAAGATTTACATTTATTCTAATTTGTTATACATGTTTGCAGAGTGTAATTCATTTCATATTACATATAAAAAGCAAAATTTTTCAAGTTGCTGGTTTTACATAAAGTTTTTTTTTTTTTTTTTTTTTTTTTTTTTGGTACTGGGGATTTAACTCAAGGGCCCTTGACCACTGGGCCACATCCCCAGCCCTTTTTTGTATTTTATTAGAGACATGGTCTCACTGAGTTGCTAAGTGCCTCACCATTGCTGAGGCTGGCTTTGAACTCGCGATCCTCATGCTTCAGCCTCCCAAGTGCTGGGATTACAGGCATGCGCCACCGCGCCCGGCCCAACATAAAGTATTTTTACAACAATTGTGCCTTCATACATGAACTTAGGGTAATGATGTCTAACTCATTCTACTATCATTCTTATCCCTTGCCCCCTCGCCTCCCTCTTCCCACTTTGTTCTATTTAAAGTTTCTTCATTCCTCTCATCCCCCCCTTCCTTGCCTTTGTAAGTCAGTATCTTCATAATAAAGACATCATCCGACCTTTGGTTTTTTGGGATTGGCTAACTTCACTTAGCATTATTTTCTCCAACTCCATCCATTTATCTGCTAATGCCATGATTTTATTCTCTTTTAGTGCTGAGTAGTGTTCCATTGTGTATATATACCAAAGTTTCCCTCTCCATTCATCTGCTGATGGGCATCTGGTTTGGTTCCACAATCTAGCTATTGTGAATTGTGCTGCTATAAACATTGATATGGCTGTGTCCCTGTAGTAAGCTGTTTTTAAGTCTTTTGGATATAGACCAAGGAGTGGTCTATATCCAAAAGCTGGGTCAAATCGTGGTTCCATTCCCAGTTTTCCTAGGAATCTACATACTACTTTCCAGATTTTGGATATAGACCAAGGAGTGGTCTATATCCAAAAGCTGGGTCAAATGGTGGTTCCATTCCCAGTTTTCCTAGGAATCTACATACTACTTTCCAGATTGGCTTCACCAATTGGTAGTCCCACCAGCAATGTAAGAGTGTGCCTTTTCCCCCACACCCTCACCAGCATTTATTGTTGTTTGTTTTTTTGATAGCTGCCATTGAGTAAGATGAAATCTTAGAGTTGTGATTTGCATTTCTGTAATTGCTAGAGATGTTGAACATTTTGTCATATATTTGTTGATTGATGCTATATCATCTTCTGAGAAGTGTCTGTTTAATTCCTTGGCCCATGTATTGATAGGGTTATTTTGTGTGTGTGTGTGTGTGTGTGTGTGTGTGTGTGTGTGGTGTGTGTGTTACTAATTGTTTCTTTTCCTGAGAAGAAGCTTTTTAGTTTGAGTCCATCCAATTTATTAATTCTAGATTTTTTATTCTTGCGCTATAGGATTCTTATTGTGGAAGCTGGGGCCTAATCCAACATGATGGAGATTTGGGCCTACTTTTTCTTCTATTAGGTGCAAGGTCTCTGGTTTAATTCCTAGGTCCTTGATCCACTTTGAATTAAGTTTTGTGCATGGTGAGAGAAAGGGATTTAATTTCATTTTATTACATGAGTATTTCCAGTTTTCCCAACACCATTTGTCGAAGAGGCTGTCTTTTCTCCAATGTATGTTTTTGGCACCTTTGTCTAATATAAGATAACTGTAGATGTGTGGGTTAGTCTCTGTGTCTTCTATTCTGTACCATTGGTCAACTGGTCTATTTTGGTGCCAATACCCTGCTGTTTTTGTTATTATTGCTTTGTAGTACAATTTAAGGTCTGGAATAGTAATGCCACCCACTTCATTCTTCTTGCTAAGAATTGCTTTGGCTATTCTGGGTCTCTTATTTTTTCCAGATGAATTTCATGATTGTGTTTTTTTTTTTTTTTTTTAATTTCTGTGAGGAATGATATTGGGATTTTGATTGGTATTGTGTTGAATCTGTACAGTGCTTTTGGGAGAATGGTCATTTTGACAATATTAATTCTACCTATCCATGAACAAGGTAGATATTTACATTTTCTAAGATCTTCACTAATTTCTTTCTTTAGCGTCCTGTAGTTTTTATTGTAGAGGTCTTTCACTTCTTTTGTTAAGTTGATTCCCAAGTGTTTTATTTTATTTTATTGAGGCTATAGTAAATGGGGTGAATTTCCTAGTTTATCTTTCTGAGGATTTGTGGCTGATGTACAGAAATGCCTTTGATTTATGGGTATTGATTTTATATCCAGCTACTTTGATGAATTCATTTATTAGATCTAGAAGATTTCTGGTAGATTTTTTTGGATCTTCTATGTATAGAATCATATCATCTGCAAATAGTGATAATTTGAGTTCTTCTTTTCCTATCTGTATCCCTTTAATTTTGTTCATCTGTCTAATTGCTCTGGCTAGGGCTTCAAGACCTATGTTAAATAGGAGTGGTGAAAGAGGGTATCCCTGTCTTGTTCCAGTTTTTAGAGGGAATGCTTTCAATTTTTCTCCATTTAGGATGATGTCAGCCTGGGGCTTATCATAGATGGCCTTTACGATGTTGAGGTATGTTCCTGTTATCCCTATTCTTTCTACCATTTTGAACATAAAGGGATGTCATATTTTGTCAAGTGCTTTCTCTGCATCTATTGAGATGATCATGTGATTTTTATCTTTGAGTCTATTGATGTGATGAATTACATTTATTGGTTTTCTTATGTTTAACCAACCTTGCCTCCCTGGAATGAATCCCACTTGATCGTGGTGTTCTATATTTTTTGATATGTTTTTGTATTCAATTTGCCAGAATTTTATGGAGAATTTTTGCATCTATATTCATCAGAGATATGGGTCTGAAGTTTTCTTTCTTTGATTTATCTCTGCCTAGTTTTGGAATCAAGGTGATACTGGCCTCATAGAATGAGTCTGGAAGTGTTACCTCATTTTCTATTTCTATTTAAAATAGTTTAAAGAGTATTGGTGTTGGTTCTTCTTTAAAGGTCTTGTAGAACTCAGCTGTGTATCCATCTAGTAATGAGCTGTTTTGGGTTGGTAGGATTTTATGGCATCCTCTATTTCTTTGCTTGAAATTGATCTATTTAAATTATGTATATCATCCTGATTTAGTTTGGGCATATCATATGTCTCTAGAAACTTGTTGATGTCTTCGATATTTTGATGTTGAAATGAAATCCTTCCATGACAAACAAAAGCTAAAACAATTTACGATAAGAAAGTCTGCTCTACAGAACATTCTTGGCAAAATATTCCACAAGGAGGAAGTGAAAAATAACAAAGAAAATCTGCAAAGGGAAGAACTACAATAAAGTAAAAACCAACAAAAGGAGAAATCTAGTCAAGCTAAATACCAAAAATAAAATAAAAAATAAAGATGACTGGTAATACAAATCATGTCTCAATAATAACCCTGAATGTAATGACCTAAACTCACCAATTAAAAGACATAAGCTAATAGATTGGATTTAAAAAATAGACCCAACAATATGATGCCTTCAAGAGACACATCTCATAGGAAAAGACACCCACAGACTGAAGGTGAAAGGATGGAATAAAATAGACCATTCTCATGGTCTACATAAGCAAGCAGGGATCTCCATCCTTATATCAAATAAAGCAGACTTCAAGCCAAAGTTAATCGAAAGAGATAAAGATGTACATTTCATGCTGCTTAAGTGAATCATAGATAAACAAGACATAACTGTTATAAATATATATGCCCTAAATAATGGAGCATCTACATTCATCAATCAAACTCTTCCCAAGTTCAAGAATCAAATAGACCACAACACAATTATTCTAGGTGACTTTAATACACCTCTTTCACCACTGGATAGATCTTCCAAACAAAAGTAAAACAAAGAAATTATAGAACTCAATAATATAATCAATAACTTAGCCTTAATTGACATATATAGAGTATATCACCCATCAATGAGCCAATACACTTTCTTCTCAGCAGCACATGGATCCTTCTCTAAAAGGGACCATATACTATGCCATAAAGCAACTCTAAGCAAATATTAAAAAGTAGGGATACTACCCTGCATTCTATCAGATCATAATGGAATGAAATTAAAAATCAATGATATAAAAAGAAAGAAAAGCTACTCCAACACCTAGAGACTAAATAATATGCTACTGAATGATCAGTGGGTTGCAGAAGACATCAAGAAGGAGATTAAGAAAACCTTAGAAGTAAATGAGAACAACAATACAACATATCAAAATCACTGGGATACTATGAAGGCAGTACTAAGAGGAAAGTTCATTGCATGGAGCTCATTCTTTAAAGAAAAAGTCAACAAATATATAAACTAACATCTCAAAGCCCAGAAAAAGAAGAACAAATCAACCCAAAAAGAAGTAGAAAAGAGGAAATAATTAAAATCAGAGTTGAAATTAATAAAATTGAAACAAAAAAATTGAAAAAATTAACAGAACAAAAAGTTGGTTCTGTGAAAAAAATAAATAAAATTGATATAACATTAGCTATGCTAACAAAGAAAAGGAGAGAGAAAACTCAAATTACCAATATCTACGATGAAAAAGGCAATATCATGACAAATACTACAGAAATACAGAAGATAATTAGAAATTATTTTGAAAATTTACCCTTGCACTATATTTTCTTCTATTGGATTCAAATATTCTTGTCTTCCATTAAAGTCTTGAATCCACTTTTTCTCTGTTGTTTTTTTCTTTTATTTTTTATTATAGTACTGAGGATTGAACCCAGGGCTTCAAGCATACCAGACTTGTAGGCTACTGCAGAGTGACCTCCCCAGTTCTTTGATCCATTTTGAGTTGATTTTTTGTACAGAATGAGAGAAGACCTATTTTTATTTCTCTTAATGTGATTATATGGTATTCCATGAATCATTTCTTAGAAAGTTTTTCCATGCTCAAAGTTTATTTTTGGAAGCTTAGCCAGAAATCCAGTTTCTGAAGATGTGTGGATTTATTATTGGGTTTTCTGTTACATGGGGCTATGATTTGTTTTATGTCAAAACCATGCTGAGTTTGAGGATTGCTGTTGGTAGTTCTGTGAAGTAAGAAATGAGTTTTTTCAGTGGAAATTTCATACTGTTTTGGGTAGTGTGGCCATTTCAAAAATGTTTTTTCAATCCATGAACAATGGTTGCCTTTTGACATTTTAAGCTCTTTTTCAGTTTTTTTTTTTCTTAAAACTTTTCTAATTTTCATTTTAGAGGTCATTCAAAAATAAAGTAACATTTTTTATTTTCATGTTTATGATCAAAGATTTTTATTATATCTGAATTATTGATAGATCAACATAGAATACATGTAAATTTTATAGAAAATTTAAAATTCATTATCAGTCAACTTTATGTAGTTGACACAGAAAATTCTCAAACAACAACAAAAAACACCTGTAGAATATTCCTTCTTTGGAATTAGCAATGAACATAGGCTGAACCCCCCCCCAAAAAAAATTAACAAATTTTACACTCTTCAATTCTCATAAAATTTGATTTCTGACCAAAATAAAATTTAGTCACAAATTAAGAATGTGAAATCTAAAAAATTAAATTGAATTGAAAGGTAATTTTTACACTTTTAATTAACACATAGTACAATACAAATTTACAGGAAAATTTGAAAGTGAAACTAAACAATGCAAAATATATAAAAATTTTCTGGGACAAAACCAAAG